>JAODTR010061184.1:0-16862 GCA_025399935.1 Amblyopsis rosae
GCACTACGGCAGAACTGCCTTCTCCATGAATGGGCAGGACACCATGATCCCCATCCCAAACCCCAATGTGGCCATCGGACAGATACAGGGCCTGTCCGACACAGACATCCTGCGCATCAACCGCCTTTACAACTGCTGAAGACTAAATGTGGCTTATATCAAATTCAATTTGTCTTTCTTATAATGCATTAGAATCAAGTGTTCACAAAAAAATGTGATATCTATGGAAGTTGATTTATTGCATTCTGTATTAGTGTGTTAACAATAAAGGAAAGTAGCTGGCACTAGCCTTGTGTGGCTGTCTCTCAAGTGATATTATCTAGCAGCTCTTCTGACATTTCATGTCACAACGCCATCGGCTGCATATAGCCACAAGCTCTAGTCCTTCTGGTGTCATTCCTTTGACGTGTTCCCTCTCTGGGTCTCCAGGTTAGCCCACTGTGAATCCTGGAGAGAGAGGGGGGGGGGGGGAGGCGTCTGTCAGCCTGGCCCAGCCTTTAGGCTGTGGTGTTACCGCGATTATTTCAGAGAAGAAAAAATTAGTTTGAAATGAGGATTCCATACATGGAACTTGGTTGGTTGAATACCAGATGTGATGAGGCTGGAAGAAAGTTGCCTCATCAAATGAGAGTGTGAACCGTGAGCTGTACTGCTACTTTTGTGAGAAGGGTTAGTTCCTTGTGAAGTTGTAGTGGGAGAATCTGCAGACACCGGCTGATGTTGGCTGCGCAGACAGTTGGTTGTTCAGGATCACAAAGAAACTTCACAGTTGGAAGGTGTGGTATACTCTGTGGTGGTTGACATGAGAACAATCTTGAGAGTCATTAGATAGTAATAGTGTAATAGCGCCTTGCACTAACCATGGTATGAACAATGTGTTAAGTCATGCTCTGCCATGAACTGAAGATCAAAATAAGTGCTTTAAAGTGAGAAGAAAATACTGGCCTCCACTGTTATGAGGATAATAATGACTCAGTAGTCTTGAATAAGAGTATATTTCCACATTCATTTGATTGAATGATGATGAATAATCAAGTGGTGGAAAAAGAAATGGGAGGGTTATTGATTTGCCTCTCCAGGCCATTTAGAATCTGACTCAATAATCAATGTGTTGCTGTTCTGGAGCCGCCAAGTGAAAAGACAAGCACAATAAAGACATGAACTGACCTAACTATAGATTATACCATTACATTGCTTATTTGACCATGTCCTTAAAGGACCAATTCCATGAAAACCCCAATGAAAATAAACCCCAATGAAAAATCCAATGTGTCTTTCATCATAGGGTTGATCAATGGAAACTCAAGCAATGGCATGTTAAGCTTTGAAAAGAGTATGTCTAATGTTTCTTTCACACACCTGCATTCATGGTGCGCTCAAGGCTGAATTTCCTGGGTTTGATATTGAATTTTAACAAGTCTTTGGAGACCGATCACCCACTTTATTCACGGCTAATCAGAATGCATGTGCCACAGCGCATCATTCCCTGTGCATCTCTGCGCGTGATCCCTGATTTTACTTGGTAATTTCCCAGTGTCTCTTTTCCTATACATATTCATGCTTAGACTATATGTGTAGAATTGAGATGTCCTTCCTGTGTCCTTGACAGTGGGCTATTAATATTGAAGTCCACATTGTGACTGATGAGGAGACACACCGGTCTTCAGAGCCTTGTCTTCACATGTCATCACAACAACTTCATTCACATAGTATACAACTGGGATTATAAAGTCATTTGTGCTACAGAATTATTAGTAAGAGCTTAATTGATGTACACAGATATCTCACTCCAAAGAACTCATTACTTATGCAAATGATGGCTTTATATTGTTTTTTTCTCTCTTCACATTTGAGTTTCTGTGTGTTGTTCTAACAAATGTGACTTTATTTAGAAGAAAAACAGAAATCCTACTGTATTCTAATGTGAGTGTGTGTGTTGCCAGTGGTTACCTGGGGTCTGTCTGGTGCGGTGATAGGCTGTGTTGCTGCAGGCAGCAGCAGAGCAGGTCACCAAGGTCCTGGTGCGCTGGCAATGCCCTGAGGGCTCGCGGCTCCGCAGGGATGCAGGGTGCTGGAGAGGTCTCACACATCCACACCCGCTTCATGAAAGCCTAATGAAGAGAGGGACTTGGAAAACAGAGGCACTCCCAGAAATGCAGCATGCTGGGAAACATAAGCTGCATGTGAATTGAGACAGACAGTGAGCCTGAGACATATTGTGCATTGAGTATACAAAGGCAATGAAACAAACTGATTGTCAGTCAGTCAGATGTTTAATTAGGGATATTGTGAAGATGTAAGGAAGACTGAAAGCAAGACAGACAGTTAGCCAATGAGACCAGATAATTAGAGATAGAATGTGAGACAGACACTGCATGGTGTGATCATTTGTTTATTGTGGTGACACAATGTTCTCCAACAGTGATGATTACCACAAACCAACATACAGTATACTGTTTAGATTTCTGCCCTGTTACCATTCACCAGCGAAAGGTAAAATACATAGTCACTATGACTTAGAGAAATATACACCCCCCAAAACCGACATATGAAATCTGTTATTATAAAAATACCGTATTGTATTGTATTTAGAATATACCGTATATATTGCTAGACAGATGTTTTGCATCGTACCTTGAAATACCATGCTGCAATATTAATACCAAAATAATTCAAATTTAAACATTTCACCACCATAAATGGCTAAATAATTTAATCTAATGATTTATGTATTGTTATACTGTGGGGATATATGCAATTTTGAATTAGTAACATTTTAGACAAAACAAAAGGTTTAATTTCATTTAAAAATTTAAATAAATATTTTTACCAAATCCCCACCATTGGCAGTCATTTGTAATCTAATTTATTTCTTTACTGTGACTGTAAGCTGTGTTTATAAAATAAGCATTTTATATTTATGTCTGACAAATATATATGTACAGTATACAAAATGCACAATACTTTCATTACTAAAAATAAGATTTAAACAGGACAAAATTGATAATATTGTAAAATCTTTGATTTAGCGATTTTGCATTATGGGAAAACAGCTTGATATTAATAACAGAAATTGTGGGGTCGAAACATTCAGATGCAGGGTCTGTTTGTTTACATTCACCTAGCAGCGCAATGACCAGAAACACACATTAAGGCTTTACCAGAACTATTTGTATTCCAAAAACAGAAATATGTGTTGAAGGCGTTCCCTCATACAGTCAACAAACTGTAACCCTATTGTATATATATTTTAAAAAGTGTGAGCGTGTGACATATTGTCACATATCTGGACAACCTCCGGAATGCTCTCAGAGTGCTGGAACAATGTGGATTATCAGACTCTCCACATACTTAGACAGAATACAACCTGTAGCTTACCATATGTGGCGGATATAGCAGATATGCTATTGATAAACCTGGTTTTCAATGCTCCTGCAACTTGCAAATGTTCTTGAAGAATGATGAAAACAGATATTGCTTAAAGTAGACTATTGAAATCCACTTTGTCCATTCAGAACTGTGCAACATCTTTGAACGGTACAGTATATATTTGACCAGTATGTACAGTATAAACTGTGGTAGTGATTAGTGTCCCATGCTGGAATAGAGGTTGCCTTCAACTCGCCACTCCATTTCAGCCAGGATTGCTGGGTTAAAAACCAGCATTTCAAGTTGGACATAACCTGATCCAGTGAAGTAGAGAGTTCATTCACTGAGACTCAGATAGTTAGGGTAGGTAGGGCAAGGGTGCCCGCTAGCAGGTAGGTGCCATTAGTGGGAAGATTAGCATCGGCCACATGCACCTGCACCTCAACCTAGGAAATCTTCTTCCTTCGGAGTGCAGGCTGGGGATTGTTGACTCGGAGGTCACTGTACTGCACCTAAACACACACGCACACACACACAATTAGAACCACTGCTCAACGTGCACATAGCAGCAAATACATCCCGTGTGACAAAATAGTGCTGATTACCACAGAGCCTGGACACAGTACAGGGACAAAAGCTAGCCAGGAGCTATAGTGTGCATACAACACCATGCCAACAGACTATACACAACAAGATGTTATGTCCCCCAGAGGAGTGTTGCAGGACTGAATCCCCCTCACTAAACACCCTAAACACCAGCATCTCCAGGCACAAAGAGAACAGTGGAGAGCTGGTGGGGTCTTCACGCCACCAAGCTAAGTCACAAGGCTAGCGTCGACGAGCACATGGGAACGGCTACCTCTTCAAAGGGGCTCAGCAGTGGACCTCCACCAGGGATGTATCACAACCAAAACACAAGTGAAATTATACAGGGCTAGATAATTACACACAAGCAGCTAATTATACAGCCAACACTGAAGAATGCCTGGGAGTTGCGTCCGAAAATGCAAAGTTGCGAGGCTGGGGGATTTTAAGCTTCCTGAGCGGCTGATCCGGGGGGGCTTACCTTCTGCACGTCTGAAGGCACCCTCGTCAGGAAATCAAGCAGCTCATTGTTGTCGATGGCGTACGGGTTCCGCAGCTTCTTGGTGAATTTATGGATACCTAAAACAGACATTCCCGCACGTGGGATTAAGCAGTTCCCACCTAAATATAATGTACTTCCTGATCTCAGTCTACAGGATGATTACACACACACACACACAGCAAATGACAACAACATAGTTGCTGTCAAGGCATTCCTGATTTAAGTGACACCTATGTGCCAGTATTTGCCACACTTTTTCCCCCAGGCTATAACATGAGCCTTCTACAGTCTATTTGTTTGGTTATAGTGTAATCAGGAATAGTCCAATAACATTGGCTGTGTGTCATTGTGCTCTGAGTCACTCACCCCATATCAGAATGATGTAGCGTATAGGGATGAAGTATGTGATGACTGTGGCCACGACAAGGACCTGGAAGGCCAGGTTGGACAGGAACGGCACGGACCAGTTAAACGTGCTGACAGAAGGAGATGACAGGAAGCACTTAGCAGCCGACAGTCACACACGCGAGGTATGATGGTTAAGTGACACGCAGCTCATCATCAACACACGGTTCACATGCGTTATCTACCAATGGTATTGATACACGTTTCATTGGATTCTTGAACCGTTTATAGAAAGTTAATTTTAAGTTAAATCTGCCCCCCTAGAAAACATAACATGAGTACTTTTTTTAATTCTTTGTAAAACAATGGAAGGCAATAGCTTCAATACTGATGGGGTTCTGAATTATGGATGATGTGTTATTGAACATGAGGATTTTACAAAGGTTAAATGCTGCATTCATTTGAAATGTTATTAAATATTATGCATAAAATACAGAATATATTCATCTATATTAATACCATGTTGTGTTTACTTTTTAATCCTCTCTCCAAAGCAGGCAATTTCTTCTAGCAGGTTCTGAACGGTAATGACGATTTCTTGAACCATGTGGATTTTTTCCATCAAACCTTTCCGCTCAGAATCCTGCAAAAGAAAGAAAACACATACAATGTTTTTATAATTTAGTTATAAGTTATATTAAATTAATTATTACATAGTACAGTATAGTATAGTATAGTATGAAGATTAAAAACCTACATGCACTATTTTATAATTACCTTCCAACAAGTTCAATGTGCAAATGAATGCCTGTAAATGATTTTCAGTATGGAGAGGATTTATTCTGCTTTGGTTTTATATATTATTTAATAAGAAATATAATAAAGAGTTTAAATTATAAAATTGATGGTAAAATCTTTGATGTGAACGTCATATCCACAAGACCCTGTCATAGCACCTCAGAGACTACATATTTTCCAGTGCTGCACAAGAGACTCAGCTGTAATGGCCATTTCAACCAGTCAAAACCCAGCCGTGCATGGCTTCTATAGAACAGGACTGGTCTTCCCATTATCCCAGGGACAAAACGGGCCATTTCTCCTGGAGCGGTTCTCAGGCTAGCCCACAGCTAGCGAGCTTGCTGCCAGGGGAACAGGGCTGCGCTAAAGCAAACACAGGACTTCAGACGCTCTGCTCTGGGGCTCTCAGGAGAGGAAGACACAGAAAAGACAGAGCCATGGCAGACATCAGACAGGGACACAGCCCTATCGCCACAACAAACGCGGGCAAATGAAAGGCAGGGGCTCTGCTCAGAGAGTAGATGTTTCTGCTAGGCTGTCCAGGCATCCCTAATGGAGACTAGGAGAGAGTCTGTAAGACTTATCTTAGCCAAGACTACATATACACTGAACCTCTTCACCTCTGAGATTATGCTCTCAGGGGCCTTCACACAGGCCTTCACACATGCCTTCACACAGGGATTCACACATGCCTTCACACAGGCCTTCACACATGCCTTCACACAGGGATTCACACATGCCTTCACACAGGCCTTCACACATGCCTTCACACAGGGATTCACACAGGGATTCACACAATAAGCTGAAGCTATGATGATGTTGGTTTTTAGCATTATAATGTAGTATTTACCAGTCTATAATATTTAGTAACCAAACACAAACAGGTACTGGGAGGCACAAATAAATAATAAGAATAATAAATTAAACAGATTTGAAATACTGTAATCCTAATGATTATATAATTTAATGACCCCTTGGGAGATATCCTGACCCAATCTTTAAGAACATCACCGCATTAGATATCGCAGTCACTAGTTCCGTATAGATGGCATTCAACGGGGCTTCCCTTAGCCTAACCACAAACCGCCAAGCCCATCTATTTGCATATAAATGAGTTGTGCCATGTGGGTTAGTGAAGTCTTCATTAGACCTGCATGGTTTTAGAAATCACATGCTGACAGCTGAGCCCAACCAGTGTCATCTAAAGAAAAAGTAGCAAATAAGCAGTTAGGAGCTTTCCATCAGAGACGAGACGGGTAACAAAGGATGGATCCAAGTAACATTTTAGTGTATTTATTGACACACGTATGTGATGCAGTTATATGCTGGTAAGATGTAGAAATGAGTAAACATTGTCAGACTGTGTTGACAATCCTGACAGACCATTACTTATTTTGTCTTGTGCCCATGTGTATGATTCAGTGTTGCTTTAGGTGCCTCTACAAATTAGTTTCATATTCTGGGTATTAATATTGAGATATTAGAACTTTATCTAAATGCTTCATAGTCAAATTGGCTGGATAAATGTCGAAGAGGTAAATATTAAATTGAGTAAATTTAAATATTTACCTCTTTACATTAAACGAGACATTAATCCAAAGCGACATACAGTAGATTTGCTCAAGGATGCTTACAGGTAAACCGTGATTGTTGGGAGTCGAACCCACAACTTTGCTTCTGGTACATAATGGATAGGCTATTGCCATAGCTGTACATAAAATGAAGATCAACAAGATGTACCTTGTCATCATCATCGTCTTCATCTGCAAATTCCATGTTGTCCTGAAACAAGTCAGTAAACAGAACACGTCAAGCACATTAGATAACATTAGAAGCTGCAGAACGTGGACTGTAGTGTGTCCTCTTGCCACCAGTCTCTCAGAATGTGCAGGGCAGCACATTGACCTCTCAGAGAGCCCACTGAGATGGTGTGCCCTGGGCTCACCCAGCAGTCAGACAAGCAGCAGGAGGCCCACTATTACTGACCCTGGGCGACCCTGCAGGCCAGCAGGGCGGCGATGCAGGGTCAAGCACAGAGCCACGCACAGCCCTACAGGAGCCCAGCGCAGCACTTTGCGGCTCCGCTTGTCAACAACAGGCAACTGTAACGTCCTACCAGTAAATCCACTTTCATCTTGCTTCCACTAAATATTGCAATAGAGAACAGGATTTATGCCTGTCATTGGATACATCAACATAAGGTTTCACCACATGCCTAATGCGTCAAAATGAAATATAAAATACTGTAATTTCAAGCGAAAATACAGATATTTGATTTATTTCTCATAAATTTGAGTGTAGCTTTAGGTCTTAATTTGGAAAAATAATAACGTACAATAATACTTGCGTACAAAAGTAAAGTGTTTCTTGAAAGGTCTAGTCTAAAGTTATTTAAATGAATGTAAAGCCGTGAATATGTTGCAATGGGATTCAAGTTGCAATGCAGCTATTTAATGCAGCGTGCCGTATACTGTATATACTCACCAGGTCATAGCTAACCCGGCCCGAGGAGAGCTGCATGTAGTTCTTGCCGATGAGCAGAATCAGGAACAGTGGCAGCATGTAGAACTCCCAGTACCAGACCGTCACAACAAACACCTGGCAGCCACACACAAGTGACACGGTCAGAGCCACTGCAGCGACCTCTCTTCATTAGCTGACCGCCAAAGACATCTCCATGCACACCCTAATGAGCTAAAGGCAGATTGATGTAGCTATTGATTGCAATGAGTGCAGCATCGTGTCATGCTGAGAACAGCTATACTGCTGTCTGCACATTACTGCATGCCCACACTATAGAGCGGCCAGTGCCTTCTTATGGACGGACGTTAACCACTTAAGTCTAATTGCTCGGCCTCCCTCGTCTTGTGTACATTAAAGCAAACCAGGTGCTTCAGTGCTGCCAGGAGGGAGGGTGTGTTAATATGCCATACGCATACATAATGGCTCTGTGATGTATATCCTTGTGTGTGCATGTGTGTGTGTGTTTTCAGTATAGAGCCCAGGGAAAACACAGATAGAAAACATATTCGACGCCCCTCAGAGGACTTTATATTTTGTTGTTTTACAACAAGGAATGATGGTAGATTTTCAAATACTCTTTCATGTCAATGTGAAAACAGAGCTCCACAAAGTGATCCAAATGAACAAAAAATATAAAAGCAAAAATGATTGATTGTATTCACCTATATCTATATTATGTTTGGAGCCAAACCATGCACATGCACCCCACTATGATGTATGGCGGTGGCAGCATCGTGCACTGGGGATGCTTCTCTGTAGCAGGCCCTGGAAGGCTTGTGAAGCTAGAGGGCAATATGAATATATATAGGGCCATCCTGGAGAAAACACTGAGCAGTCTGCTAAAGGACTGCGGTTTGGGAGCAGATCTTTTCCAGCAAGACATAGCCAGAGCTACAGTGTTAATGTGGTGGAGTGGCCAAGTCACAGTCCAGACCTCATTCCAACTGAGATTTGAGGCTGGATTTCAAACAGTCTGTTCTCTCCCCATCCCCATGCAACCTGACAGCGCTTGAGCAGTTTTGAAATGAAGAATGGGCAAGAACAGCAGTGTCATGACGTGCTAATCTGTCCTATCCACGCGGTTTCAATGCTGTAATCGTTGCCAAAGGTGCATCTACTTAATACTCACTTGAAGGTGTGTGGGGGGGATACATCTACAGTCAATTACTTTGCGTTTAATATTTGTCATTAATTTAGGTAATTTTGTAGAGATCCGTTGAAAGTCTTTTTCTGCTGATCAGTGTCAAAAAGAGCCTAATTCAATTCACCGTGAATAAATGTTGTGACACAATGTGAGGACGTCTTATAGGCACCGTTAAAGGGGTAAAGAAACACGGCTTGTGATGTCTCAGTTGTGTGGCTAAATGGAGCTATACAATAATCCTGCGTGGAGGGCAGCGTCATGCCAACCAGCATGCGGAGGATTTACATGTTTTCATATGCTAATAAAATTGAAGGGAACATCTGGTGAAGACATCAGTCAACCCCAGCCCCCTTCATAAACACACACACACACACCTCCTCGCATCATCAACACCCGCTCCCCACACACACACAGAGTCCTAAACAGTCCTAATGTGCAGAACGCCAAGCATACTCTTGTCTGTGCTATCACAAGGCCTAGAGGGGGAGGAGGAGACTAATTCCTCCACTAAAAGGGTTTTATTGCTAGAGACTAAGGAGTGCCTGAGAGAGCAGAGATGCCCAGTCACGCTTTGCTAGAAATGTATACGTGGGCCATAACCATGGCGATAATTGCGCTCCATTTCAACTTGACAGGCATAAGAGAGTCTGGACGTTGAGAGGGGTTTGGAAATATGATCTGGTATGAGGAATACAATAATGAAGCAATGCTAACGCTTGGGAAATCTACTGGACAGAATAGCAGTGCTGCGTCACGCTAACATGCGAGGACTGGACTGCAACCCACAGTGCATTTGATCATCTGAGAAGGCACACCCTTAAGGACAAGTTCGTGTCACATCGTGGACACGCGTTCAGAAGGAGACGATGGCCGTTTCGTGCGACTTGCTTCGTGTTCTAATAGTGCCAATAAACACATTGATAGCACATACTAAGAACTACTATGTGGCTTAATGAGACGCTACGGACTCTGTTTGAAGTCTCTCTCTCTCTGAGTCATTAGTCATTAAACATGCTGACATTAGTATTAGTCTCATGTATTTATGAGATCACACTTCTATTCACTCTCAGTAGGCCTACAGCCAGCTACAAGGGAATTTCCTGAAACAGTGGAATGGTTTCGCCAGACACAAAATGGAATTGGGTATTCCAACAACAGAAAGATCATGTTTTAGTCATTATGTTATTCACTGATATTTGCTCTCCCATGTTAAAATATTCTAAAAGGTATAATCAGCGATTGTAAGCTAATACACTTTTTGTCATACTCAGGGTCCGCTAGTTGCCCGTGCTGTGTGTGTGCACATGCTATGTAAATGGGAACACACATCAGCTTGTGCAGACACAACAACACCTGAGCCGTGGCAATTTGTTTCCAATATGTGGGGCGGAGCGTCTGAGGGAGCGCCCTATGGCAATTAAGGTAGAGGTGTTTTTGTTTTGATCGAGTTAAAATATAAGGAATTTAAGGAAATCAAGTTTACACCTGCTTTCATCCAACCACCTGGTGAACTTCACTAACGGCTGTGAACGTTCAACTCCATACTAAACCACAGACAGTGGCATCCATTCAAATAAAAGCTCTGCACGACAGCTCCTGTTTTTCACAGCAAATTGAACAAACTGTACCATTGGCTGGTGTACAACTTCACCCAGTCTTAGGCAGCCACCCAAGAATGTCCTTGTATGATTGAAAACACCTCTACCGCCATCTACAGGTGGCTAGTTGTAAAAACACAAGGAACTTTCTTTGACCCTGAATTGTTAATGCACAGGCTGCCATATGCAGTATTGATCTACAGCAGAGAGATGATAATGCAGAGACCAACACCAACTTTATTCTAGCATGATGTCTTATTATAATTCTTCTTGCTGAAGGTTGTGTTTTTACTGAACCTGTCGTCTATTAATGATGGTGGGTAAAAAATCAAACGGCGCTTGGATTGGTCGGAGGTTAATGAGTTGTCAGGGAAGTAGAACAAAAATAGACTGCATCTCATCTCCACTGGGACTCCAGCCTCTCAGCTGAGGCCATACAGGAATACACGCAGAGCCACTATGGCCAAGCCTCTGTTTCCCATCTATCGCACGACCGTGTGCGTGTGTGTGTGACCGGCTCACTAATTAAGATTCTGTCTGGGAGGGTTCTTCGCAGAGGGGCTGTCCAGGCCGTGGGAGGAGAAGCACAATAGCAAATGATGGTGGTGATGATGATGATGATGAGAGGTTTAAATGCTCACCAGGAATGCTCCCAGGCTCCTCTGAACACTTTCCCACTGGAAGCAGCTCTTGATGTACCTGACGGTGGTCATGATGGCCTTGTAGAGGTTACGCACCCGCACTATGTTTCGGGACAGAACCTGGTACACCGATGAACACAACTATCCAGTTAGGAAGATGCCAAAGCCTAGGCTAATATACAGTAAATGCACATGCACACACATACATGCATATAGTACATATATATTTGGTCTTATAGTATGCATGTTTAATTTAATCTTTTAGCATACGTGGATGTACACTAATGAGTTTTGATAAAGTATTTAGGTTGCCCCATATGTGAAATTAACACATTGTTTTTTACAAAGACTATCCCTAGAGGGAAACACTGTAAACTCCCCAACCTTTTTGGAAAACTTTGGATTATCCTCCACAAATCGTTTCTCCTTGGGTTGGAAGGTTCTGATACTGGCTCTGACCTGATCAAAAACACACAAAGAGAACAAATAGAGTCAAGGCGTGTACATGAACTAATGAGCCTCTCTGTCCTAGGGCCTCATAGCTGAGATTCACCCATCAGGCTCTGTGGACTGTGCCTACTTACAGGGTTGAATATAACCTCCAGCTCCAGAACGATGGTGCCTTTGCTGCGGCTGCCTAAATCCTCCTTTTTCAGCGGGAGCTCGATCTGCTGTCCATTCTGGATCTGCTCAGAGCACAGGTGCAGTCACACTAGATCACGGTCTGTACAAAGGTAAACACCACTCTCGTATATACACTGCAGAGGTGTGGTGTCTACTGGTCTCTGTGTGGTGAACTCTACATACCATGATTAGGGGAATGGCAACCTTTCCTAAGAAGTCTGGAGGTTTGTCTCCATCATCATCGAAGATGGTCACCTCCAGAACCTCATGAATGTCTTTGACTGGGCTGAAGAAGACAACACACAATGCTTTTTTGTGAAATTGTTTTCAACTGTTTTCAAGATATTGTAAGTTGATTTATTAAAATTACTAACACAAACCAAAGCCCAATACACTATAGCCCACTCCTATTTTACTCAACATTAAACAGAACATATCTCAAATAAGTTGCAAAAATTTTGATATTTTGCAATATATAATATATATATATAATATATGAAACTAACAATGTGAAAACTTTGTTCCACTCGGGGTACAGGGTCTTGTACACGGTGTGTGTCTGTAATCTGTCATTGGCCAGCTCCAGAACACAAAACGGATCACTCTTTCCTGAAGAAAACAGAGAAAAGTGTAGGAACATGTTTTCCTTGCTATGCTGCATAATCAAACAGAGATGCCAGTCGATTTAAAGCAGGGTGGTACCGTTTAAATCTGCAGCCAGCAGATCACCAGCCTTGAGCACCTTGACCTGCAGGAAACCAACATCAGCCAGGTTTTTCAGGGACCTTTTAAAACTCTGAAGAACAAACATAGTACAGAGTCTTGGAAATGCTGAATGACATGCCACGATCATAGCACATCTTCAAATGGAATGAGGCAGACAGGCACAGCTCATGTGTTTCAACTTTGAGTCCTATCAATTCATATGAAAGTCACGTTAAAAGGTCCCGTAACATTACATTATCCATGTCATTCTGGACATACTCAAGCAGGACGCTACATTTATGTCTTCTTCGTTTTACCATGCTCTAAATGTATTGGCTATATGACAGGGAGTGTGAAGATAGGTCAGAGAAAACTGGCTACAATCCAATACTAATGTCACACCTGCATTTGACTTGCTTGTTATACACTGTGATTTGGGAACTGACCTTTTTTTACAAAAAGGAAATGTTAATATAATAATATTAACAAAATGAACCTATCAGTACTAATCATGCTAATATATGGATTGTATGAGGACATAAAAGGCATTTCAAACATATACTGACATATTTCTCCTGCTGTGATTCTCGTTCATGGGGTTCATCGAGGGGTGGGGCATAGAGGTCAGCGATGGAAATGCCACTGCACATGCTCAATGTGACCAGAAAGACCACACAACCTCTCCCCTGGTCCAGAGTGTGTGTGAACAGCTGCCTCTGGTTGACAGGAAGCCTAGAGAGATCCACCTCGCACCTGCATGCGCACACACACACGCACGCAAGCGCACACAGATAATTACATACATAAAAGCACATGCATGCATACATACACATACACACAGGAACTAACAAGCGTGTTAGTCAAGCCTTACACGCAGAGACTCTCATGGTTGCGACGTCCTTCCTTGGAGCAGAGCTCAACCTCCATGATGTCTGGACCATCTTGGAAGTGGTTGAAGCTGAACCTCTCTCTCCACTGGGGATTGGCTGATTTGCATTGGCTCTGAACAGAAAGGGATTGTGGGGGAAAAGTGTATTGACATACATGCCTGTATATGGTACACAGAGGCATCGGGATACGGCAGGCAAGTGCCTGGGGCCCCGGGCCGGGATGGGGCCCCTGACGGCCACTGAACAACAACATGAACGTCACTGAACGCCCTTCGCTTATCAGTGGCAATGCACAGTAGCCTACTGCAACGACACATTCAAAATCCCCCCTAGTCGGGGCCCCATGGATCTCTGACTCTGTCTAACGACAGAACTAGGCCAATATAGTGTCTAACGTTTGGCCGTTCAGATTCAAAGTGCACACAATGGCGCAGATCTGATTATGTGTATTGGTTCTGTCGGAAAAGACGCAGACCGAGGTGAGGGCGCAGCGCATTGTTTGAGAGGACACACGTGCAGGGCATAGCCCTGCCATAATTAACTGGAAATTATACTGTAATAACTGTATATACATTATGTCTATCATAGTGTAAAATTATAATCTAAATATATAATCTTAAATATTATCTATTTTCATAAATGACATATCATTTGTGTTACAATAATAATTTTAGGTAATGTTGTTCTAGCTTCTGCTCTACTGCTTGTCTGCATTCACTCCAGAGCTTTCCACAGCTATGGTGAGGTTTGCAGCAGAAATCCAAAATAAATCTCAATGGTGACCACACCAGCCACGAATATTATCATGTTGCTGCTGCAGGAGCAGGAAATGGAATCGCCTTTTTTAATAAGTGGGGATGTTTTTTTCTTTTGCTTTTTGCCACTAGGAAGGGTTACATCACTGCCCTGGAAGGAGGAAGATTAACAGGTACACCTACTCAGTCGGACAAATATCAGGGAGTGTGTAAAAACAGGATACCACACAGCTGTGATTCAGTTTAACATTGGTGCTGAAGATATAGGCAACTTAAAGTAAACAGCCGTGCAAGTTACAGTTCAGCATGCGTCGTTTATTGGTTAGGCATAGGATAGTAAGGAATAGGGTCATCTGTTTGTTTATTTAATAATTTGTGGGGCTTTTTTATCACAAATAGTCTCGCAAATGTTGGCAAGCAACACATAAAGGTCCTGAATTACAAGATGTAGCCTAAAAGTTTTCACATTAAGTACATTAGTTAAACGCCAGCAAATGTATCCTACTTTATTGACTTGGTCAGGTGCAATAAGCCCGATATGTTTAACCCTTTCTTCCACTGTGTTCCCGACTGGTAGCCTATATTCTCATTTTATTTCGTAGTGATACAAATCAAATTGGTGTTTAGTTTCTGTGTGGGATATGTGTCATACCTGTACTCAGAGCCATGGCTCTGCCTGTACTTGAATGAATGAATATAACCTACCATAATTGCATAATTTGCATGTCAAAGGTTGTAGCCTATATGTTTTTCAATAGTGTAAACTGCCAGCATTTTGTGGTCCTCTACACATTACATTTATTGTGCAATCAGTTAAGTATGATTCTGTTGACAATCGCTTTACAGCTTGATCATAAAGTAGTAGGTTTATATAAACCATGAACATCTAGCCAGTCTATTTCTCCCCTTGGTCCTCTCATGAAGAGTAGGCTATTCCAAATTTAACTCAAATGGTAAACCAATTGTTTGTGGAGATATGTTCATCTTTGTGGTGCGAAGTTTGTCTGTAGTATTAAATAGACAGCTATCGATAATGAATGCGCTCTCTCTCTCTCATCGTTCTCCTGCTTTTAGCCTGAACTAGCAGATTTTATTTACACTAATTATTTTATTTAGCCCCACTATCAAATTGAAGATCAAAACACCACTGCACACGAGTGAATGGCAATGCCAATACGAAGAGGACGTAACCTTCTGGTAATGAGAAAAATATATTGATTATTTAAACAAGTATGAATATTAGTTGTAGAAAAGTTAGACTGTCTCTTTTGCTGTTCCCTCTAGAGACAGCATTTGCTGTTCACTCATGCATTAACGAGATGTATATAAATCCAAGTTACTAATACATGTCAGTGTTTCCCAGTGTATTAATACGAAACAGTATTAATAAGATTTGAGATGTAATTAATCTAGAGCAGGACTGCCCAACCCTGGTCCTGGAGAGCTACTGCCCTGCTCCAACACACCTGACTCAAATTAATGGATCGTTATCAGGCTTCTGCAGATACTGATAACAACTCCTTGGTTCATCTAACCCTAGGACTAGTGACAGCAACACATAGCCATCCAGGCAGCAGCACCTTGCTCTTGTGCCTCTGGTCTCCCAGGCTGAAGCGGATGAACAGCTCTCCTGCGCCCTCTACTGTCAGGCCCTGGGCCTCCACCAGGGTCACCATCACCACGCTGCTCCACAGTTGGTTCTTCTTCAGAGATTCGGACAGACGAGTGCTCTGAGACACGCCTGACTGCACAGGAGAGGAGACAAGGAGAGGAAGCGAAGACAGGAGTGGAGAGGAGAGGAGGGGAGAGGACAGTCAAACCAATTATAATACTGTAAGCAGATACTCCTCAGTAAAGCAAATATACATTATGAAAAGAAATATATCAATATATCATACAGTAAATACGTGAGGGGCATGCATCACCCACAGACCATACGCAACATGTGATATTCTGTTTTTAAACAGACATGGGAACCAAAACAACTAGGTACTTCTAATGAGGCCGCACGTCAATCACAGTCAGAGAGACAGTATGCAGAATGAGCGCAGGCACTTTCTGTGATAATGAGCATTAACATAAGGACAGACTGCTGTGAGGAAATACATTTTCACTTTCATTTGATTTGTGCACATCAAGCTGTCTGGTGCAGTGCTTTTCTGTGTATACCTGCACATCAAACTACTGCCCAGTGCTGGAAAGTATAATGCAAGAAGAAAACAAAACTGAAAACTAAAAGCGATATAAACTAATAGAATGAAACATCTAATCTATTGAATTTCTTTTTTCCAGTGTTTGTTTTTCCACTAGAGCAGGGGTGCCCAACTCCGGTCCTGGAGGGCCCCTATCCAGCTTGTTTTAGATGTCTCCCTGCTCCAACACA
>JAODTR010061195.1:0-16860 GCA_025399935.1 Amblyopsis rosae
GGGATCCATCGGTCACCCCACATCGGAGTCACAACTCGTCCCACCAAGATGTTCTTAGGTACGGAGCGTGATGAGGATGGCTCAACTATTACAGTGCTGCTTTAACATTGTTACAGTTACACATAATAAAAATAGGAATTATATGTAATACCATGGTACCAACAACCAGGGCATAAAATAAAATAAAGCCAAAGACAAGTGGACCAGAAGGAGCAATGGAGGTGATAAAACAAATACTCCGCCGGTTAAGTCAAACTAAAAGCCGGACGTTTTGGCAGATGCTCGGAGGAATGCTGAAATGGCTCGCAGACGTCTATGTTTAGTTTTGCTTTGTGGCACAGCCATAAATCAAGCTAGAACAATTAATGGAAATGTTTCCCCAGCTGGCTATTACTTAACATAATGTTGCTTGCAGAATAATGTGCTGATGCAGTTTTGTTAAAATGATCAACACAAATGGTACTGTAGTGCGTCTGTCAATGATGCCTGGTTATCAGGCCATCATGTGCTGATTGAGTGACTACTACACACACCATAGCGTTAAAATAAAAAGGCATAGAGAGCCTAAATCACATTATTTTTAGATCCCGCCGCTTTGTGACACAAAGCACTCAATTATCTTTTATATAGACACACAGCATATGTGTACTTCGTGTCACAATTTAAACGGGATCTAAAAATAATTGTATTCTCACCGTTCACTATCATACATATTTTTTCCAAACTAAGGTCCCATAATGCGGAAGTTACTTTGGCTCTCTGTAGTTAGCTATTGACTGTGAGTGTAAACTCTCACAGCCTGGTAGTCTGACTGTGTTGTTGGCCCACCGTTAAAGGTAAAGTCGGCTATTTGCAAGCTAAATGTAACTAATACACTAAATATCGCCTCGCATTTTGCTATATTACCGTTCTCTGTGCATGCCCTGGCTCCCTAAATAGGGACATAAACAGCGGTGAACACCGCTAACAACTAACAAATAATGCCCTTGACTTTGCAATGCGTTTCAACGTGGGGGGGCAGAGCTTCTCAGGGAGTTTTGAAATCCTTCCTACCTTTTATTAATGAATGTAACAAGGTTACTGGTGATCTATAGCATACCAGTGGAGGGCAGTGTTGTTCAATATATTTGATAAAAAATGGGAAACTAGTATTTATGATGTTAATCTTTTTTATATCAAGGTATTGTGCTATGTAAAGGACTGGAGACCTAGACATGTTATGTTAATTTACAGTTTTTTTTTAACAACTAACTGTCATGGTCGGTCCATGGTCGGTCTGATACTGTATTGAGTCACAACTAAGCTTGTCATTGCAGATAGCGCCCTCACTGTCGCTAGCTAGCTGTATTAGCTTCCCGCTAGGGATGGAAATAGTCTATAAAGCAGAAAGCTGGTGGAAAGAGGGCAAACTGTTTTTCTTAGCATCCCTCTCTCATTTGTTTCTCGTCTCTGCATCTCTCTCTCTCCCTCTCTCTCTCTCTCTCTCTCTCTCTCTCGTGCGTGCACACACACACACACACCCTCAACAGCCATTTACATGCACAAAAGCACCCCCCACCTCCACCCAATGTGACGACAGCAAGAGCTGAATGAAACTACCTTCCATTGGAATATTCTTCCATTCTGCTATCAGAAGGGGGGTATTCAGACTGAGACAGCAAGCCACTGCGAAGAGAAGCTTATTATTTAATGTGCATATTCATATAACCCTGACTACACTATTGAGGACACTAGAGCGAGATGAGGGCATTCTACTTAATGAGTTTCATATTGTAAGTAACTTCTCCATGCTAACTGTACTATTCATTGCTAATAATAAAGTCTAGGGTTTGTTTCACATTGTGTCTGGGTTTATTGCTGTGTTGGTGTCTCTGCATGTTATGCTGGCTTTGCCCTTGACTTGATTGACATGTTGGCACAAATGTAGAATTGTTCAGATGGTATTGTGGAAACTGTGAATATGACTCCCATCAGAACATAACATTAACAGTTTACCCTATTTTCAGGAAAAAACATTTTTATATACATATTTTTAAAATAAATATACCTGCACTAGTACATATTATACACTAATATTTAAACTTACAGTTGTGGTTCATACTTAGAAGTTGATACCAAGCAAAAGGCATATTTTTTTTATTTCAGAAAATATAACCCAGCTGCGCAAGGCATTGTTCCTGAAAGGGTGTGTCTGCATTTTGTCTCAAGAGTTTACACCTGAAGCAGGCACATGCAGTTCTCTGTAGTGCTGGCTAATCTATTCCTTTCCTTTTGTAAGTGTTCTCTCTGTTTCAACATCCCCTCCCTCTGTGTTTCACACATGACCAGTCTCGGTGATATATGGATGTGTGTGCAGGGATGCATCACAGCTCCTCCCGGTCAGAGCCAGATGCAGTGTTTCAGACACATCCTGCTGTGTACCATATCTGTCACATACTGTAAAGTCGCTTGTCAGCTGTATGGAGGACTAAAATGGATCTGTCTGGTTGAGCCACGCAGAAAGTACTGCCTTGGTACGGTGTGGGCTAGTGAATGTGTATTTGTTGAACATAGAACTCCAGTGTGTGTTGTTGTAGTAAAAAAAAGCGGTTAAGAGGTTAAGAAAGCTATTTATATTTCTGTGTATGTGGGTCATGGAGCAATTGCACCTCACAAGAGTCCTTCATCGTTTTTGTAATACTCTTCTTGTTCCTTTGAGAGATTTAATCCACTTGTCACCGATTGTTTTCATTTCCCGATAATGACACTGGCCTAGATTCTACATCTATTGCTTGTTGTTATTGAAGAGACCTGCTTGCGTGGGTGAGCTGTGTTATCGCAGCACACTACAGACCAGAGGTCTTTAATGTTTTTCAGCCCAAGGATCCCCTATCACATAGGGTATAAAATGTTTAGTTGCCGGGCCAACAAAAAATATCTATGGTGGTTTATAGTGCCATGTATAAAAGTAGGCCACTAACTAAGCCATTAATTAAAATAATTGACCGATTTATATATTTATAGCACAGGTTGTATTTATGTTGATGTAGAATTTTCTGACAATTATATTTTTGGAAGAAAATAATTTTGTGATCAAATAATATAAAGGACTCCCTACAGTACCTCTGAGGACCCCCTAGGGGTCCCGGACCCGCTGTTGAAGACCTCTGGTGTAGACTTCATAGGATATGGGTGACAGTTAGGACTGTCCTGGACCAGAACCTTATTATTTAGCAAATATTTGATCCTGTCTGTTTTCACGATCAAATCTTTGCTTTAATGTGTTGAGGAGGTCACCTCAGGTCACAGACTGCAACCTCTGCCCTCTGGTGTTAACATGCGTTCAGAATTGTCTAACGTTTGTGGCGAACACGTCCGCTTTGAACTTGAGTTTTGAACGTTTTGTGTAAACATTCCAAAAATTTATCAGATTTAAACTGTCGCTCTTCGTCTGGCGCCAAGAACTACCTCCTCAGATCGTTTGCCTCTGTTCGCAAACGTTCGCGGTGAATGCACAAAAGCAAGCACGTTTGCAACGCTCGTTTATTCTGAACGCACCTCGGGTCCTGGTCTCCTCGTCCTTCCTCTGTGGTGTGTGAGCAGGGGAAGGACGGGAGCAGCACTGCGTCATCTTGAATTCTTTCTCCTTTTTTTTCTTTCTTCTTTCTAAAAATACACCAGCCTCTCTACAGCACTGTCCCTCGTTTCCAGGGCAACTGTGTTCATTCACATCTTTCTGCTAGTTTAAGAGGGGGGGGGTGAAGCGTTATTTATCCTTCCCCCTTTCAGTCTGTGCTCAGTCTTGGTTACGGTAGCGTGAGCAGATTGTCGTGCACGTCACCGCGGTGACGGTAGAACCACCACAGGTACTGTGGGCACCAGAGCATGGTGACAGACAGGTGACCTTGAGTGACATTGGAGCCCAGGGCTGCTAAACTGGTGGTCCTTAACATGGGGAGGACATGTCTACAGTGTGTGTGTGGAGGGGGGAGTGTATCTACTACATGTGACACAACTGTCCCTCACACGCGGTTATTTGAGGAGGAGGAGAGACTGTGACATCATCATCTGTGTCAAGCTGCAGCGGCAACATGGCGGTTCACACGCTTGTCAGTTAGGGCAATAGAATAGAAATAATGTATCCGCTTTTACTAATCTGCTTGTCTGTCTTTCTGCTTACCTGTCTGCCTGTCTGCCTGCCAGATGATTCTGGAGACGAGGGCCCCCCCACCCAGGAGGGCCGCGCCCTGACCCTGAGCCAGCAGGGGGCGTTTAAGAGCCTGGTGAGCAAGCTGGACGACCTGAGCACCTGCAACGAGCTGATCGGCAAGCACGGCGCCGCGCTGCAGCGCTCCCTCAGCGAGCTGGACGAGCTGAGGGGCCCCAGCAATGGTACAGACAAGCTGAAGGCTGTCAACGAGCGGGCCACACTCTTCCGCATCACCTCCAATGCTATGATCAATGTGAGTCACACTTACTGGTTCATCACCTCCAATTTGAGTCACACTTACTGGTTCATTGCCTCCAATGTGAGTCACACTTACTGGTTCATTGCCTCCAATGTGAGTCACACTTACTGGTTCATCACCTCCAATGTGAGTCACACTTACTGGTTCATCACCTCCAATGTGAGTCCAATGATCAATCTAAGTTATACTTATTTATTGTAATATTTGTGAATGTATTCACTGCAGCGAAGCAGCAGCTGATGTGGTGTTGAAGAAGTGTAATTTCATATTTTAAAACCTTGTTGTGCACAGGGTGTTTCTATATGTAGACATGCATTGTATGTATATATATATATATGTATATGTATGTGTATATGTATGTAAAGTGTTTGCCTATAGTCATATGTGTTAACATGACACGCCAGGTGGATTGTTAGTCCATCTGGGGGTCCGTGCATCAAAACTGTTTGTAAAGTGCAGGCACTTGGCAGCTGATTGGTCCATCTTGTTGTTTGCACTGTTGGCTATTTGGTACCTTCAGCCTGTTAACTTCATAACGTCCGCTCTTCCTTTTACTCAGGCGTGTCGTGACTTCCTGGACGTGGCGGAAACTCACAGCCAGAGGTGGCAGAAGTCCCTGCAGTATGAAAGAGAACAGCGCCACCATCTGGAGGAGACCATTGAGCAGCTAGCCAAACAACACAACAGCCTAGAGAGAGCATGGAGAGAGAACCCACACTCAGGCGAGCAGCTCTTTGGCCGTCCAAGTCATATAAATACGATAATATCGTGTGTATGTTAAAGAAGTACTAGGATTGATTTGTGATGAGACACATCAATGCTGGTGTTAAGACAAAATTCCCATTTGATTAAAAATCTGCATTTTATGTGCTGAAAACAGTTGAAAATCACCCAAGGACCTGGCTGGTTTTCATCTGTACACTTAGCACGCTCATATGTCATCAAATTAAAATGTTAATGTACATGTTAATGGGGGCCTCCCTCTCAGCCCCTTGACAGGTTTTTCAAAGTTGTAGTCGGTGTAGTCAGGCTCAGAGCTTGGGTGCAGTTCCACTTTATTAGGTAATGTATTGGAAAATGTATAGCTTGGACAGCGGAGTTGATAGAAGCGTCTGCTAAATGTTGTGCATGCAAATGCACTTGTGTGAAGGAGTGGCTCTCAAAGTGTTAGGCCCTGATCACACCGAGACGCGTTGTTAGAAACGCGTCGCTAGCAAAACCATTGTTTCCTATGGTACAGCGCAACTGGCCTGAGCTTTTTTATGGCGCCGGGCTTCGTGAATATTTTATTATTATTTTTTTTTTTTTACGCGCATAAAAGTTTAAATAGCTCCCAAATTTTCGGCGCGGAGTCGCACTGTTCGTCAACGTGACAGTTGGTCCAGGCAGCTGTTCTCTTTGACACATGCAAATGTATATTGCCTCTGTGTGATCGGGGCTTTAGTCTAGTTTATTTCGTCCGTACAAAGCATGTACGTCAAAGCTCGTGCAGGTTCAATTGCAGCGGAAACAAAACAAATAGCTGTTGGTACATGCTGTTATGATACGGGGCGGAGGGAGGACGAAGATCCAGGCGCGGAACACAGAGGCGGTGCACAACAGATGAAAGAAACTGAGATTTATTACAATAGTCTGGTGTGGATACAGCGTGTCAATCGCTGGGATCGAGGAGCAGCGTTGTCGTTGCTGTTGTCGAGTAGCAGCGTGGTGGTTGCTGTTGTCGAGTAGCAGCGCGGTAGTCGCTGTTGACGAGCAGCGTGGTGATCGCTGGTGGCAAGTGGCAGCGTGGTGGTCGCTGTTGACGAGTAGCAGCGCGGTAGCCGCTGGTGACGGGTAGCAGCGCGGTAGCCGCTGGTGACGAGTGGCAGCGTGGCAATCACTGGAGGCGAAGGACTGAGTTGCAGACGGGCTGCGGCAAGGAGAGAACAGACGTGACTGTCGGGATCGCTGGTATGTGCATTCGTAGAACGGCAATGAACTGGCAACAGGTGCTGGGGAGGAATGTCTCTTAAACCTCCGCCCAGGAAGCGGAGGTGAGGCTGCCGCACGTGAGGTGCATTTAGGAGGCTGACGTGGCGGCAGCCGCGCTGTCCGGTGCTGAACCGGCGGCTTGGCGTTGTCTGCTGCCGGAGCGGCCGCGAACCGTGACACATGCGTGTGCCGCACTGTATGAGTTTCAGCGTGATTTGAACGCCAGGCCGACGTATTTGAACCATGTGTTACGGCAGGTATGGAGAGGAATCAGGAAAGGGATGCCAGTGACGAGAATGAAGACGCAGAGTTTTTCGACGCCATGGAGGAATCCCCTGCGTTCATAACGGTCGCTGCTGATAAATGCATACAGCACAGGTGTGTCTCTGTCTTCTTCACTCACCAGACATTGCTTATTAAGCAGGATGACCCGGGAAGCTGGCGCCCTCCTGTGGTCGCAAGACACAGCTGCACTTCTGACTTTCAGATGACTGTTTATTTGCAGCAGTCGTATAAATATATTGAGGCAGAGAGCAGTGGTGTCTGTTACCCTAGTAACTCTCTTCCTGGTGCAGTAACAGCAACCACTAGCCTACCAATGAATACTAATGGAAAATAAAACATAATATAATGTAAAAAAGCTTTCCTGACCTTTCAGTCCTTAAATTACTTCACGTTTGTACAGTCTTTGAACTCACTAGCCAACTTAAACCATTGGTGAGTTACTGTAGAGAACCACCATTCTCATTTGGTGCTGACAGGAGTTAAAGTATCCTCGCAAGACCATCCTTGCGAGCTCCAGTTCTACTTTGCCGCAAGTTTCAGTCGGGAACCCCTCAATACAAAGGTGGTGCTAATACATTTAAATTAAATGTCCTTACACACAATTGGACTAACATATCTTTATCTTAACATAAACTAGAGTGCCAATGGAAACAGTTACCAAGATATTTATTGACAGTTTAAGCAGACTGTCTGTTCCTGACCCTTGCTGTCTTTTGTAAAACACATCTATATGAAAAGGCTACACAAACATGCTTAGCTTGGTAGATAAGATTTAAAAGAACTCAAGGTCGTGAGCCAGTGCCATCTAAAAACACCACAGAGGCTCAAAATATTGTGTTTCACAAAGTTAATATGCAATTAATAGGCTATAGAATATCAAATTGAGATATTTAATTTCTATAATTGTGTTTGCAACACTATATCGAATGACAATAGCCCGCTAATCCTTGTCTGAAAATGTGTATTGTTGATTGAGTGGAGAAACTAAATATAACAAAAGTAATGTTAGTGTCAGCCCTAACTTATTTACTAGCCTGTTAGTGGCACAAACTGGCACAAACTCCCCATAACCAGTACCAATGCATCTTCTCCACAGTGAAAAGCCTTCAATGCTTCTTTAAAGGTAATCAGTGCAATGCATGTCGGATGAAACTGCAGATTCCTGCACTAACCTTCTCAGGAGAAGTCATTGTAAATGGATAGTTATGGTGGGAATGAGCTGACATACTGTACACTGACATCGTCCTCCTAGATAAAACAGTCAGCCAAGCGGCTGACACAATCGACGAGGGGTTCCAGGCTGATACTTATTATAATAATAATAATAATAATAATAACTTATGACGAAATTCAACTGGAGCTCACGCGATCAGGATGGTCTGGCAAGAGTTAAATGCCCGTGTTTGTAATATTGTCACCACGCGGCTCTCATTCTGATTGGTGGAAGGTGCTCCGAATGTCTGCTAATGGCTGTCACACCTATTACCACCGCTTGGCTTGACGTAGAGGGAGAGCCCGTCCGTCACCAGTAACCCGGGAGCATATTTAGCCGTTAGCCTTGTGTATAAAGATATGATAAGCGTGAGGAATATTATGTGTCGTTATTAACCTTGCTGCTCTCTCCCAGGCGCTCGGGGAGTAATCTGAGTGTGGTGAGTGGAGGAACCCCCAGTGACTGGACGCACAATGACAATGTAGGTCCTGTGCCTTGTGTCAAATAACTTTTCTAGCAGACCTTTCTCCCTAAATCTGTGGTAAACTATAGTAAACAGTTACAATTAGGTCATTTAGCAGACACTTTAACCAAAGGGAATTACATTGAGCACAATTACTACATGGGAAGGGGGGGGGGGTACAGGGTTGGGCATCTTGCTCAAGGATGCTTACAGGTGGGTCAACTCCAGGGTTTGAACCCATGACCTTCCGGCTGTGAGTCCCAGATACCCAGACCACTAGACCATCATAACATACATTAAAATATCAATAAACAAGAATACAAAAATAAAAATATTTAAAATAATGTACTTCCATGAGTTCCACTTCAGTCTCCGTACACAGTGTGTTGTGTTCTTTAGGACTCCTCAGGCTCCGACCAGGTACAGGTGGGCAGAACTCACCGCAGCCGCATCCCTGACAAGCCCAACTACTCCCTGAACCTGTGGAGCATCATGAAGAACTGCATTGGCAAAGAGCTGTCCAAGATCCCCATGCCTGTGAGTGTAAACGCTCCCCTCTCACAGCCTGGTGGTGTGACTGTGTTGTTGACCTTTAAAGGTGCAGTCAGCTACTGTAAGCTAATTGTAAGCTTACACACTGCAGGTGAACTTCAATGAACCCCTCTCCATGCTCCAGCGGCTGACGTGTGTGTGTGTATGTGTGTGTGTGTGTGTGTGTGTGTGCGTGCAGGTGAACTTCAACGAGCCCCTCTCCATGCTCCAGCGGCTGACGGAGGCCCTGGAGTACAGCGAGCTGCTGGACCGGGCGGCCTGCTGCCCCCCCCTGGAGCAGCTGTGCCTGGTGGCGGCCTTCTCCGTGTCGTCCTACTGCACCACGGTGCACCGCACGGCCAAGCCCTTCAATCCCCTGCTGGGGGAGACCTACGAGCTGGACCGGCTGCAGGAGCACGGCTACCGCTCCATCTCGGAGCAGGTGGGGGGCGCACACACACACACACACACGTATATATACACGTACACACACACACACACACACACATGTATATATACACGTACGCACGCGCACACACACACACACACACGTATATATACACGTACGCACACACACACACGTATATATACACGCACACACACCTATATATACACGTACGCACACACACACACACGTATATATACACGTACGTACACAGGTGGGACACACACACGCACGTATATATATACACGTACGTGCGCGCACACACACACACGTGTGTATATGTATGTACGTACACAGGTGGGACACACACACACACACACACACGTACATACATCATACGTATTTGAATCTCCGCCCCCAGAGATAAATAATGGTCAATAGTAGGGTGAAACCCGTGGACCTCCCCATTGACCTTCATGGAGCGCTGGATCATTCTGGTCTGCATAAAGGGTGAAAGCCCCCCCTTGTGGAAGTGCCGTGATATTCCATTCCCTCTGCCCCCCACCTGGCAGGTCAGCCACCACCCCCCTGCCGCTGCCCTGCACGTGGCGTCCCAGCGGGGCTGGACCCTGTGGCAGGACATCACCATCGACAGCAAGTTCCGCGGGAAGTACATTTCCATCATGCCACTGGGTGAGTACATCTCCATCATGCCACTGGGTGAGTATATCTCCATCATGCCACTGGGTGAGTACATCTCCATCACGCCACTGGGTGAGTATATCTCCATCATACCACTGGGTGAGTACATCTCTATCATACCACTGGGTGAGTATATCTCCATCATACCACTGGGTAAAGGCTGGAACATACGTGCCGTGTAGGGTGGAGAGCGGCCCCTTAAATGATCCTCTCTCGTACACCACCCAGGTGTGGTGGTTCCTGCTGGGATTTACTGGATTTTAATGCCTCTGTATTTGCTACTCCTTTTTAAAGGCGCAGGTCCAAAGCTATTTAAAAGCATGTGTAAATGTACCCCCACAACACGCTGGGGGACAATTTCATGGTTTCTTGAGTCACAATAATGTGATCATGGAGATGTACCTTTTAAATGGAAATGCACCCACTGTATTTAATGTACTGGCATTTAAACTCTAAGCTTGGATGTCTTGCGGCTTAATAAATGTATGGCTGTTATTTTCTCTTCCCTGAAGGATGCATCCACTTGCAGTTTCACTCCAGCGGGAATCACTACGTGTGGAGCAAAGTGACTTCCACGGTGCACAACATTATTGTGGGGAAGCTGTGGATTGACCAGGTTTGTTCCCACTTGTGTTATGCAGGACAGTTCCGCCCCATAGCCTTTATTTGTGTTTATGCTGTTGTAATGCTTAGCTGATCACAGCTACGCATAGGATTAGCAAACCTAGTCAGGGCGCTTAAGCGAAACTCATTCTTAGCGCTTCCTCTGCAAGCTTTATTGCATCCCACCTCCTTCTTTTAATGTCACGGTGTCATTGATGCTTGCTCTGTTCTGTACCCTAAGGGGGGGGGGGGGTAACGGAACGGAGCCATGCCTCCAAATATGAATAATGATGCAAATGAAATACTTTTTTAGACTATAGTGGTCCTGACTGACTGTTTTGCTTCTGCCTGACTCTGCTGTTTGCAGTCTGGAGACATTGACATCGTCAACACCACCACTAAGGACACCTGCCACCTCAAGTTTTCACCCTACAGCTACTTCTCCAGAGAAGCCCCTCGCAAAGTGAGCCCGCGCGTGGATCATTGTCACCATTTCACGCCTGTTACTATTACTAGACGTAGTGAAAGTTATTTTCAACCATCCAACGTCATTCATCTACTCGTCTGCAAAACAGGGCGGGTCATTTGAATGTCAGTTAATCTAGTTAACCCCTTGTCTACTGTGAGTTACCAGTTGCTTTAGCATCAATGTACCTCTCCTGTCAGGTAGGCGGACCATGACGCAGTTAAATAAAATATGTTATATATATATATATATAAGAAATTGTGTACTGCCAAATTGTGCTTAACATTTATGTTACATTGTTATGTTTTCCATACTTTCAAAATTGTAGGTACCAGTTATGTTGATGATGTCCAAGTTGTTGGGCAGATGGTATTTAATTTAGTTGCTTGGTTGGCAACATTGTCTTTTAACTTCCATGCCAATTGAATTGAATAAAGGCTGGCTCTGCACGCAAGACTAGTCCGGTGATCATGCACAAAGGTCCTGCCCTGCCCTGCCCTGCCCTCTGTTGGGCAACATTGGCCACAGCACGGTGTGAACACGGGGCATTCTGGGGGAAGCCAACCCTCCTAGCCCGTCTGGTGTGTCTCCATAGGTGACGGGCGTAGTGGAGGACAGAGAGGGCACCGCCCACTACGTCCTGTCCGGCACCTGGGACGACAGGATGGAGAGCGCCAAGGTTGTGGACAGCAGCCAGGGCTGTGGGGGGTCCGAGGGCAAGCAGAAGACCGTCTACCAGACGCTGCCCGCCAAACTGCTGTGGGAGAAGTACCCACTCCCGTAAGGTCCTCAGGCTCCGCACAGTACTGGCCTTTAAAGGTGGAGTCAGCGATTATGGACTACTCACAGACGGCTCCGTTAGCGGTTCGTTGTGTGTGTGTGGTCTAGTGTTTGTACCCAGGCCTGGCTCTGTACACGGGAACACAAACAAGGAGGTGCAGACCGCACCACGCAACAATATCCCAGCCTTGGCAATGTGTTTCCAACATGGTGGGCAGAGCTTCTGAGGGAGCAGCCTATGGCATTGAAGGGAGATGCACTTTTGTTATTGAGTTCAAATATTTTTCTCTAGAATCCTTGAGTCCACCTTTAAAGATGTGTGTGTTTAGAATTCCTTCAATTGTAAAGCACTTTGCTCTGCATCTTCTGTTTGAAAGGTGCTATATAAATACAGTTTATCAATATTATTATTATTATTATTAAATCATCATCATCATCCTACAACCCTCCGTATCCCTCCGCCCAGGGACAACGCTGAGAACATGCACTACTTCTCCTCCCTGGCGCTGACGCTGAACGAGCCCGAGGAGGGCGTGGCCCCGACCGACAGCCGGCGGCGGCCCGACCAGCGGCTGATGGAGGCCGGCCTGTGGGACGAAGCCAACGCCCACAAGCAGCGTCTGGAGGAGCGGCAGAGACTGGAGAGAAAGAAGAGGGAGGCCCAGGCCACTCAGGCCCTGGAGGAGGGTGGGTGTGTGTGTGTGTGTGTGGGGGTGGGGGGGGGGATTGTACAAATTAGATAGTGTGTTCATTCTTAACACTGAAAAGCGAAAACGATAATAAACGCATGTGTTCATAGTTACCATTCATCGTAAGCAAATAAAAGCAGTTTCTTACCATGCCTGTTTACATGGCGTCCCCTCAGGCCAGGACATAGTGGGCCACCAGCCACTGTGGTTCAACAAGACGATCGATGAGTCCACGGGGGGAAGCAGCTTCGTCTACAAGGGTGGCTACTGGGAGGCCAAAGAGAAGCAGGACTGGAGTCAGTGTCCTGAAATCTTCTAGTTCCACCTGGAGAACTCCCGTCACGTCTGCAACATCTCAAGGGGTTTAGTCTCAAAGGTGGAGTCAGCGGTTGTATTTTTGTTCACGTTCATTTTTGTTGTGTGGTTAATAAAATCGGAGAATGTCTCCTTGCAGTCCGCTAGCTGAAAAAAACGGTGGTATTAGATAAGCACTTTCCTTCGCTCACAAATAAACCGCTCTCATGATTGAAGTGTTTACACAAAGCATGGCCTCCTTATGTTGGGCGTGTGCACAGCTGGTCTAGGTGCAGCGGTGTCTATAATTCTGCAATTGTTTTTGTGAGACAGACCTCACCATACAGCTTAATCTTTTGGCACAACTCACATTTTATATACGTTTTATGTTTGTGTGCAATAATACAGACTTTAACGTTTAGCGTTCCTCACGGACAACAAACGAGGAAGACACTTGTCGCTTGTGAGCGTGCCTGGCTGGTTACTTAATGGTTAGATCATTTGTTTCAGCAACGTGTCACGTTGCCTTTACTCCCATTGTTGGTGGTTGTGGAAGGCTATCCAGGCCAAAAACACACCAAATTAACGTGTGTATTTCACGTGTTGTCTACGTCTTGTTTGCGTGTCAAAATTTAACACGTAGACAACATGTTGAATGCATGTAGACAACACGTGAAATACACACGTTCATTTCGTGTTTTTAGCCTGGCTGGCCTTCCATAGTTGCTGTATCGCATCACTGGCAGCCAATGGCACCCCGTTCACGCTGTCTTCGTCGTTTGCTGACCTTATGAACGCAGGGTAAGGCCTGGTTCATAGTCTATGCACGCTACATGGACACGAAAGTGCTGAGCCGTGCATTTTTATCACATGGAGAACGCGTGTCAGTTGGTGCTCTGAGCCATTTCAGATGAAACGGCAGGCGCACTTGCGTTGCGTTACAAAAATAAGGACAACACGTTTTGTTACGCAAGTACGCATCAAACCCTCCTTCCGTAGCTCGATGCATTTGCGTCTGCGTAGCTTGCGTAGGGTTCGCTACCTGAGCGACAGGAAATGCTCAGCATGTACACCGGCGTCATTCCCTGTACGAATATGTGACTCAGAACTACGCTAGGCTGTGCTGTACTAGACAGAGCAATGCTGGGTTCTGCGCCCGGTTGCATAAAATATATTCCACATCTCCACATCTCACTTGGGACAAAGACAGCTACTGCACGTTAATGGACTGGATGCTGCCGTCCTGCTATCCAGACAATTAACCGGCTCGGTGACTTGGACCCTTCTATTCTCAAAGTAACGTCACGTTAAAAACAAATTTCTTTTTTAAGTGTTAGCAATAATCAAACTGCACAATTACTTGAGATACTATGAGTAAATACTTGGAAAATGCTTCACACACAACATACTCCAAAAGTGCTTTATGCAAATCTGAAGTGATGTTTAAGGACGGTTACTAGTAGCACTATACAATACAGCAAGGCTATTCAACTCCGGTCCTGGAGAGCCGCACCCTGCATGTTTTAGATCTCTCTCTGCTCCAACACACGTGATTCAAATGAACCGGTAGTTATCAGCTGGCAGGGTGTTGGAGCAGGGAGAGATCTAAAATATGCAAGGTGCGGCTCTCCAGGACCGGAGTTGAATAGCCCTGGTCCATGTAAAGGATTAATATCATGTCCCTATGCCAGCGATGTATTGTAATGGGGTACAAAAAGCACAAATAAGGCTTGTTTGAAAATGGGCACTTTTCATTTTGTCCTGTGTATCGTAATAGAAATAGATTTATGTTATGTCATGATCCAGATACAGTTATTGCTCCAGATAAAGGTATTGTGTTTTATTTGTCTTTTGACCAGTGTTTAAATTATGTTTGTGTCATTATTGTATCATATTAATTGAGGATTGTGTGCCAGATTATCAATTGCTGTTCCGAACATGTAATTATTAATCTAAACATTTTACAAAGTATAATGATGTAAGTAAGTTGTACAGATGGGGCTCACCTCCACATTTGCCTGCAAAAACATGCATATATGTTTCCATGGCAACAATCAGAGAGTAGGTGCATGATTTTAGACTGCAGATGTAATAACCTGAATGAACATGATATACTCACCTTCAGTGCCCTGAGCCTAAAATAACTTTTTTTTTTTTAGCTCAAGTAAAAAATGTTCTGTGCACTTATTTACTTATCATATTAAAGTCGGAGGATGTCAGAAGTTGCCTGTCTCTGTTTAATGGTAAATGGACTGCTTTTATATAGCGCTTTTATCCAAAGCGCTTCACAGTATTTTGCCTCACATTCACCCATTCAGATTGCTGCCTTGCAAGGTGCGATCAACCACCGGGAGCAGTTGGGGGGTTTGGGGGATTAGGCATCTTGCTCAAGGATGTAGGTTAACACCGGTGGTTTGAACCAACCCAGACCATGTGAAAATCCTGCTCTCTCATGTATTAATATATCTCCTGAATTCCTCACACACAGTATGTCAACCTTACGCTTGACTGACCTTTAGATTGTAGTTTTGTGTACAAATGGTGTGGTGTTACTTTATAGTGCACCTATTTATAAATATGTAAGGTGGGACCGAGGTGGCATGGCATCATTCATACGTAAATATATTTCCTACATGTTTCCCCAAACCACATTGAAAGAAATGCAAACTGTAAACTTAACTTTTCACATGAGATTGTGCAGCTTGACTGACATACAACGTCCAGACTGAAGATGCTTTGGCCTGTCACTTGGTACTTGTCTGCCGTACTAAATACGTCATTCATATGGGTCCATGGCATTCAAAAATATGCAGTTCACAACCTGTGAAATATCTACTATTATAATTGAGAGCAGGTTCTGCGGTTGAGAGTGGGCTTTCTCTCCTGCCCACTTGACTGCAATCCAATCAGCACGCAGGACTGCCTCACGTTCTGATCTGATTATAACTAGTTTATTCTGGGACTCGCTGGTTAGGAGAGTGATAGTTTTTACTTGTTGGACTAGTAACAATAACTATGTGTGTGTGAATGATGCATCTATAAGTGAGTAAATACCAAAGGGAGAAGTGGGGGCGGTGATGTATAGCAGGTTAATGTTTTGGAGCGTGTTCGTTTTAGTTTATTCGTATAATTGTTGTTTCTGCGTCTGCATGCTCAAGTAAGATGTAGTTTTGTTATATTATATACGGATATAAGCTTTTTACTGATTGCTGATTTTACTGATTTAAATGCATTATCTGATGCTGCTGTTAAACCGTTAACACAATCCAGTTATCTTGATTAGAAATGTCGAATGTGCGTATTTAGATAGGGTAGACTTCACGGCACCTGTCAATGAGCCCTGCTCTAATGTCGCCACATCAAATTGCAGGCTGCTATAACCAGCTCCCACAGGGCATTTTAAAGACATGAATTGTCTACAGTCTACCTAAAATATAAGCAACATGAAGCGCATTTGGTATGTTTTATTTACATTGTTATCAGGGGAGAGCGCGAACGCAGTCCCCCACTACTACAAATTATGCAGTCGATATTCCCACATTTCGGGAATTCGCAGCGATCAGCACAACCTGTGAGTGCAATAGTTGAGCCTCACACTGGGTAAACCACCTTTGTGATCATGGTGTCTCCCCTGCCAGGTAAGTATGAGTTGAACACGGCCGACATGGGGTGGTCTATCTCATGCATGTCGCTCAGGCATATGGTTCTGACTACGAGGTCCAGGGCCATAACATGGTTTACTACGGTTTATATGACATATATCACATGACATTACGCTGTTTCAGTAAGAACCAAATTAAATGCAAGAATGAGAAAACATAAATAAATACACGGACACGTTTTCCCAGCATGCCACCAGTACCCCCAGTAGGCCTACAAGTAACGTAAACAAACTGTAGAGTGTTACGCATTCTAATAGGCTTAGAGCCGAATGTAGACTGCCATTCAGATCACCGTCCATCCATCCATCCATCCTCATCCGCTTATCCAGAGTCGGGTCGCGGGGGCAGCAGCTCCAGCAGGGGACCCC
>JAODTR010061216.1:0-16855 GCA_025399935.1 Amblyopsis rosae
TGTACAGCACTTTGTGACCACTTCTGTTGTTTGAAAGCGCTTTATAAATAAATTTGATTTGATTTGATTTGATTTATCACACGATAACAGCATTTCTTAGGTTTTACATTGCCATCTAGTGGCGTAGATGAGTAGTTCAAGCAATCGCCCGGCACATATCCTTGTCATGTGGAGTGCCCCTATACACAATTACATTTCTACCGTACCTGTACCCTCCCCACCATTCTGCTCTAGGTTTGACGGACAGCTGTCGAGACTGTGCCACACACTGTCTCCAGTACCTCAAAGAGCTGAAACTTCAAGCCACCTTGCAGAGAGCTGACCCTGCTGCCATACGTTACGTTGTTCAACGCATCCTTACCATAGGCCAGGTCTGGAAGATTATTCTGTTGTCTTGATAGGTTTATCACAAACATTACAGAAGTGTCTAATTAGTGTGCAATGGGACTTTATTTGTATTAAGATTATTATCTTTACTGCAGTGATCTTTAAACCTTTGTAGGAACACTAGCGTACAATATTCATATATTCTCATTTAGGAGCTGCGACCGAATAGCCAGGATGTGTTGAAGGAAGAGCTGGGAGACGTTGTGGATAAAGAGATGCTTGCGACATCCATGGCTATTGAGGAAGCTGTGCTACGCATGGATGTGAGGACACACACACATATTACGCACGCACGTGCACACACGCATGCACACACACACACACACACACACACACACACACACACAGGTTTAACCTCTTCTTCTTTATAGGAGATACTTAACCAAGCCAGGAGAGATACATCCGGTATAAAACTGGAGGTCAACCAGAGGTCAGTAGAATATTCTAGACTAGAGGAGGTAAATAAGCATTGCGTATTAGTTTCTCCTGTCCTTGTTGACTTGCCATCTGTATCCACTTATTTTAAATCACAGTATCCTGGGATCCTGCTCAGACCTGATGAAGGTAAGAAAGGATTGGAACCTTTTTATTTAAATATTCACGTTGATGTTCCTTTTTCAAACGCTTATGTTTGTCTCTTCTCCAGGCCATTCATATGCTGGTGACAGCTGCCACTGACCTGCAAAAAGACATTGTGGAAGGAGGCAGGGTGGGTTTGTACTACTGATCATTTAGATTCAATCAAGTGGTGGGCAGTAATTGTCTTTTGTATTTTAATATAATATAATATAATATAATATAATATAATATAATATAATTTGCAGCCGAAGAAAATAATAGGAGATCACTACAGCAGTTTCTCGGATCTTTTACTATATATTTTTATTAAAATTTTTTACTTACATGTGTTTATATATTTATATTTAAAGACGTTTTCTATTTATTGTATGTATTGTATGTATTTTTTACATTACATTTGAAAGAATTCTAAATTGTTTCTGCATATAATATAATAATTTTTCAAATAAATATAAAGGATTGTTTACCTCTTTTCTGAAGGGAGGAGCATCTGTTGATGAATTCTATGCCAAAAACTCTCGCTGGACAGAGGGACTCATCTCCGCCTCTAAGGCTGTAGGTTGGGGGGCCACACAGATGCTGTAAGAACCACCACCTGTAGGAATATTATGCACTCTGAGCCACTTTAGGCATGGGCCTACTGAACACGCACATGCTGAGCATGTATGTACTGAACACGCATGTACTGAACACGCATGTATCTGTCCCTGCTGTCAGAGAGTCAGCTGACCGGGTCGCAGTGGAAAGCGGCAAATACGAGGAGCTCATCGCGTGTTCCCACGAGATTGCCGGCAGCACTGCCCAGCTGGTCGCCGCATCCAAGGTTGTGTTTTCTCTTTTCTCTCGAGGGAAAACACCACGGAGCAATGTGTTGTCATCACCAGACACGTGTGTGTGTGTATGTGTGCGTGCGTGCGTGCGCGCTGACCACTGTGTCTCCCCCCGAGCGTACAGGTGAAGGCTGACAGGAACAACAAGAAGCTGTCCACTCTGCAGCAGGCCTCCAGACACGTAAACGACATGGCCGCCTTGGTGGTCACCTCCACCAAGCACGGACAGCTGCAGATCACAGAGAGGGGTGAGAGACGGTGGGGAAGGGGCTAAGAGCTGTGCTGACGACACACACAGGTGCGGTTAATCATCCCACAGGCGTTTCTTACATGGGTCTTGTGCTTTCTCTACACAGCCCCAATGGACTTCTCTGGGCTCTCTCTGATCAAGCTGAAGAAGGAGGAGATGGAGGCTCAGGTACAACGTGTTTCAGTGTTGAACCTATATAGGAAAAACTGGAATCATGTTGTCTTTGCCAGTTGTCCAGATCATTCAGATTATATTAAGAATGATATAATACATAAATAAATGTTTAAGTATGTAGAACATAACAAAGAAAAACACACAAGACACAAGATCACACTTCTAGAAAGCCCATGTGGACAACATAATGTGTTGAAAGTAAATACAATTGTTTTCAGATATTTAACTGTATATTCAACTCTATAAGTATGATACAATATACACAATGTTTAGTGTAGCTGATTGAGCAAATAAAAAGTAAGCTTTTGTGCCAGTATTTCACTGGTTGTTCCAGTCAGTGTCAGGTTTCAATACATGCTACATGCAGTCTATATTTAGCTCTTAATGATGATTTAATGTGAAGGTGTGTCCCTGGAGCATGTGTGTGTACGTACCTTTGTGCACTGGCTAATCGTAGGAAGAGAATGCATGTCAAAACAATTATGTGGAAGTAGATTAGTATATAAATATACTGGAAATAAACTGGAATTTAATAGTAATTGGAAACAGGAATTCTAATTACTGTGTTTAGACTACAGTAGTGTATATGGAAACATGTTGCTCAAAATGTCAAGTTTGAATATTCATAAAAACTGATAAGACTTTTGTGTAGGGATACCCCTGCATTCCACCAGTTATCATGTTGGTATGTGTATTGTCTGATTGCTATTGCTAGCATGTATGACATCATATCATATGACATCATATGGAATATAAGTATAAGTGCTTTACGTTGTGTTCAGGTGAAGGTCCTGGAGCTGGAAAGCCAGTTGGAGCAGGAGCGTGTTCGCCTGGGAGAGCTGAGGAAGAGACACTATGACATGGGGAGCTCGGACACAGAAGCGGGGCTGGTGGGTGTGGATGACGCCGACAGCTTCCCACCCCCACCCCCACCCACATTGCTGGACCCTGGCCTGGAGTACCAGGCATCTTCACAAACACAGCTCAACCTCGACACCAAGAGTCTAACCACCACAAATCCCTTCCTGCAACCACAAACACAGTCTTTCACACCAACACAGTCCTACACACCCAAGTCCTACACTTCCTCTATGGCCTACACACCTGATACAACACCTGCTGCAACCCACACCCCCCCAACGACCTACACCCCGTCTACAACCTACACCCCCTCAACGACCTACACTCCATCTATGTCTTACACCCCTTCACCTTTCTATACACCTCCTACATCCTACAATACACCCTCTCAGGCCTACGTCCCATCTCAACCGTACACACCGAAGCCAAGCCTGAATGTCGTCCAGCCTCAGACCCTTTCACAGTCACAGCCCTGTACATTTACGTCAAACCTGCCCCAGTCTACTGCTGCTGCGCCACAGAGCAACATAGAGCTCGGCAAGCCAGCCCCATCTAAGAAAAGCAACATCTTCTCAAAGTCAGGAAACCTGCTGAAGAATGCGGTAGGTGCTGACCCATATGTAGGTCTACTAAATGATGTGTTGCCAACAACAACTGATGCCACTGCTCTATGATAATATATATATATATATATATATATATATATATATATATACAAACAACGGTATCTGAACATTCTTTCTGTTATTCTTTTCAGTTCAAGCGAAATGAAACTGGGACGGGAGAAACCTAAACCCTGCATCGACAACAATATCAACCTGTATCTATTTTACTGTTAATTTGAGACATGTAATGGAATGTATTCAACCTATTTCACTATGTAATAAATATAATGGTTTCAGTGTGTGATAGATGTTTTAAAATGTGTGAAATAAATCAGAAGGGAACATGTATAGCATGTTATTATCTATAATTTTGCAAACTGTTGAGTCACTTTGAAGTGACTATTAAGTTTAACTATATATTATAGACTCATATTTTATCTTATCAGCAACAACTGTCGTTTATTGGAGGAGAGGGGGAAGGGGGCGTGAGAGGGGTGGATTGATGGGCGTGTTTCCGAGTCTGCAGCTCTAATGAAACTGCGCATGCGCTCAATGTCTCCTTCATTGTGCCCTATCAAGCCAAGCTAACTGTTACAGCAACACGCATAACTTGCTTTGGTTATTCTTCTTGCTCAAAAACTTTGCACTGGTATGGAATATTGAATCGTTTAAAAAATGTAGTTACAGAGTTAGCTACAGAGTTAAAATAACTACCAGTTTGTCGTGATAGCATATTTTGTTAAGATGCTAATACGGTAAATGTGAATTTGAGTCCAAGGTTAGCAAGTTAGCTCGAATGTTGTGCTATTCAGCTAGATTTTTTATATAGTGACGTCCTGCTGATTTATGCACGTTTTAAACATTTTATGTGATGCCGGTGTGTTTTATATTGTGTTTTTGTCTTTCACGTTTGCACCGTCGCTACTACTACGGCACCGGTAGCAACATTATCACTGGGTTTGGTTGCTAGCTATAGTACCGTAGCTTGTTGCTGAGGGTCAGTGCGTATGTGTGAAGGGAATGGAATATTGGAGTAATACAGTACAGTACTATAAACGCTCGTCATCAAACAATTCCTTTGCCAGGTTTGATAGCTTCGTTACGTCAGATCTAGCAGATTTAACTCTGCTGCCTGTCATATTAAATGCATGTCTCTCCTACGAAGCTTTCACTGAGAAATATGCTATCCTTTGTTTCATTATTTACTGCAACGAACAGCATGGAGCCATGTGTCTGGTTGATATAGCTTATTACAATAGAACTGCACATTTTCATAACATTTTCATAACCAAATGATGCTAAATCTATCGCAAAGCTAGACCCAGAACCCGTGTGCGTTTGTATGATAGCCGTTTTCTAATCTTGATGATTAATGGCCATAATAGAGAAGCTCTTATTTTGTCTGGGGGTTTTATTGAATTTTCCCATACCCACATTTACTGATCAGTAAGTATTAACTAGTTTGGGTAACGTTGGAGGGCAGTTTCAGTGTGAAATACCTCAATGTGTTGCACAGTAGCCTCTTTTGAAATATGTGTTGCATACCTAGTGTTTAGCAGCTTTCTTCCAGACATTTTGTACCTTTTGATTAGGCTTCACCTCACTTACCTCCTTGAATGTCTGATTTATCAGTTTTATTATTTTTTTACAGAAATGTTGAACATCATGGAATTAATAAAATTGTGATTAAATTGTTTTTATTTAATCCATCCATATAATAATTCATAGTGGAATAACATTACAGATTTGTGGTGGTCTAACATCTATTTAAATATTTTCTAATATTTTAAATATTTGGATCAATGAACATTATATACTTGGGTGTAGGCTATATATTGATTATAATTATGGATTTGGTGTTTTTTAAATATTTGTAATTCAGTAATTTAGATGCCACTACTCACTGTAACCTACTAATATATATATTTGTTTGGAGTGGGACTACAATGAAGACTAGTAGATTTCAATGACCACATTTAAGTGTAGACAATAAGCATAATCTTGTTTTTCTCTAGCACCATGGCTGTCCCTCCTTCATACTCAGACCTGGGCAAGGCTGCCAAGGACATATTTAGCAAAGGCTATGGTAAGTTTTCTACAGCGTTATGATTATTTATTGCAATTTGGAATGCTATACCCACTGTCTCATTTAAGGCATATTTGCACTTGTATTTTGGACTATCTTCAATTATCTGTTTTGGTCAGATCATAGAAATTAAGTATTTATGCCTAGTAACTAAGCTATTGTCTCATGTGTTCTGATGTCTGTGTCTAATAAGATGTATGTATGTATGTACTTATGGCTGATTTAACTATTTAAAAATGTAGGTCTACTTTAAGTTGCTTTTAGTTAAAAGAGCCTGCTAAATACAGAAAATGTCAAAACGTGCCCACTAACAATTGCTTTTTCACAAATGATATAACTTGCGAATGTCAGTGACCTTTCTCAGAATTGCTGATCCATGAAGAAAAAAAAAGAATTGTGAAACGCAATATAGGCTATTCAGGCTGAGAGAGAAAAACGTGTGTCTTGGTCAATGAAAAGGGAGGAAGGTTTAGCTCATGTTATTATCAATAAAATAAAAATGTTTCTCCCAGGCTTTGGAGTTGTGAAGCTGGACCTAAAGACCAAGTCACAAAGTGGCGTGGTAAGAACAGTTCATGTGACTTGACCTAATCTGGCATATATATATATAATTCCTTCTGCCTCTAACAACCCTCTGTCTGAGACAAGGACCATTTTGTACTGTTGCTCCTATTGTATATGTCTTGCCTTTACGATTCCCGCGGTTACTTAAATGTTCAAGGTTCACGGTTGACAGGTGCGGCTGATGCTGTTCTGCTTGGCTTGATCTCTGCTTTGTTAGATAGAAACAAGCTGCGTTCACATCCAGTCTGTTCCTGTCTGCCTCTCCTAACCCCTGCTCTATCTCCATGCTGCGGCCCTTCACTCTGGACCACACTCACTTTGTTGTAGATGGTAAGGTTAGAACAGCCCTCTGTGCATATACGATAAAAAGCTGCCCCATCTGTTTTGTGTTCATTCATTAATGTGTATGACCTCCCTCTGTTGCATTGCACTTTTATTATCGATCCTTAACCTTTTTGTCTTTTGGAATGTTATTGCTTTCCTTCACTCGTTTTAACGGTCTGTAATGGAATGATGTGTTTTGTGTTAATGAGCTTCAAGAGTTGTAGTGGTGTCACGATGTTGTCTGCATCATATCACTATAAATTCTTCTTACATACTGGATGTGTATATAGTTGTATAGTATTTTCCCTACACTGCATAGTTTTTTACGCAACCACAATGCAACATTCTACGTGAAGACAACTTCTGATTACAGTTGGTATCCATGGTGATGATAGCAGATCCCGTGGCCGGTCCCAGTAATGAAATCTGAATGAAATTGACACTACTCCATGGGAAATTTGATTAATATAGTAGGAGTCCACGTTTTGCCAATAAATTGAGCCACATCTATATTATAGGTACAGCCAGGTCACGCCAGGTGAAAGGCCTTTCACCTGATGCAACTGCATACACAACGCAATGTTGCAAGCTCTACGCTGCGCTCCGTAGGAAATTAATTAAATTCCTGTGAAACGGTACACAACTACGCATCCAGTATGTAAGGGGTGTAAGCCTGTCGTGACAAAGCTTTTCACTGTTTTCATCCAAACATTTGACTAATACACTTGAACTTTACCTTCCCCTAACCAACTTTGGCAATCTAGTCAGCTTACCTGGCACACTATATAACCCTTGTTTTATTCTAAAGCAATCTAGTCATTTTACCTGGCACACTGTATAACCCGTTTTATTCTAAAGCAATCTAGTCATTTTACCTGGCACACTGTATAACCCGTTTTATTCTAAAGCAATCTAGTCAGTTTACCTGGCACACTATATAACCCTTGTTTTATTCTAAAGCAATCTAGTCATTTTACCTGGCACACTGTATAACCCCTGTTTTATTCTAAAGCTTTGTTCACATTCAACATTTCTCATCGAACAAAGGCCTAATCTAAACAGAATGTTGTAAAGATGCTATTAACCAATATGGAGGGCTGATAATGCTAATATTGCTGATACTGTACATTGAGAAAATTTCGAATTTCTCTAGTGCGTTGCAAAACATTTTGGGATTTATCATTATTTTAATATATTATCCAAAAACAAGTATGTTGGCCTCTATTAAGAAAACATTTTTATTAGAGAAATTTGTAAAATGTTTGCAGTACATTTGGTTTTTGTCTTTAAGTGTTCATGAATCATTGTTTGGCTAACCCAAATGTCACGTCTGTATTCCCACCCCCCCCCCCGTGTTATCTTTATTTACCCGTCTGGATGGACCACCTCCTCATTCTCTGTGTTAATATTTGGTTTACATACAGTAAGTACTTCCTGTTTCACGGCACGCTAACCCTCCTTCCGCCAGGAGTTCAACACATCTGGCTCCAGCAACACAGACACGGGCAAGGCTGCCGGAAGCCTGGAGACCAAATACAAAATGAAGGAACTTGGCCTGAGCTTCAGCCAGAAGTGGAACACAGATAACACACTGGCCACGGAGGTCACTTTGGAGGACCAGGTGTGTGTGTGTGTGTGTGTGTGTGTGTGTGTATTTGTGGCGGCACAACGTGTGTTGATATGGTTTACAGAGTGCTTTACTAGTACACTAGGTTGTCGTTTCTGTCTCAGTATTAAATCTGGGTTGTCCCACAGCTTGCTCAAGGATTGAAGTTGGCTTTGGACACATCGTTTGTACCAAATACAGGGTGAGTGAACATGTGGGCTTTGCATCATGCGAAATGTAAAATGTATCCGTCATGTTTACAATGCGTCATCGGCATAAAATACGACTATGCTGCGACTTAAAGCGTGTTATTGTCCTTCCCACAAAGCTGCGTTCCTTGCAAGGCCTGTATAGCATGCTGGGGGGGTAAATGAGGTGTAAATGACCATCTTTGTCATGGCTGTCTCCTTCCCAGTAAGAAGAGTGGAAAGCTGAAGACAGGCTACAAGCGTGACTACATGAACCTGGGCTGTGACATCGACTTGGAGGGTCCCATCGTCCACGCGGCCGCCGTGGTTGGCTACGAGGGTTGGCTGGCCGGCTACCAGATGGCCTTCGACACGGCCAAGTCCAAGCTGGCCCAGAACAACTTCGCCCTGGGATACAAGACCGGGGACTTCCAGCTCCACACCAACGTGTGAGTGCCTGTTGTGGGGTGAGTAAGGGACGGTGCCTTCTCCCCACCCAGCTAACTCAGGTTGTGCGTGTTGTCTGCGTCTCCCAGTAATGACGGCACGGAGTTCGGGGGTTCCATCTACCAGAAGGTGAATGACGAGCTGGAGACGGCGGTCACTCTGGCCTGGACGGCGGGCAGCAACAATACCCGCTTCGGCATCGCCGCCAAGTACAAGCTGGACAAAGACGCCTCTATCTCTGTACGTTTCCGCTGTCGCCGCATGCGTCTTCGTCCCCCAGACATGATTACTGTGAATACATTCTCATGGACGTACCGTCCAAAGCTCACAGCAGTTGGTCAGTAGATGGTGAATGATTAAAGATGTGTTATTGGGTTCATATTTAATTTAAGCTCTCTCACTGCCCTGTTCAAATCACACGGCGTTTTAAAGTCATGGTTGTAAATGTAGTATTTGTCCTCCCCTGCAGGCCAAAGTGAACAATGCCAGTCTGATTGGAGTAGGCTACACCCAGAGTCTCCGGCCAGGTAGGCTTGGGGGTTCAGTATACATGAAGGGGCTTGTGTTTTAGAGTTTATACCAAATGGAGGAGCAGACTTACACAAAATAGACTTTGACGAACAAATAAAAACAACGATTTGTCATGTTGCGTTTGCGCCATATACAAACAATTTTTTCCTTCTTGCTCCTGAAATCCTTCCCCCTCCTATCCATCTAGGTGTAAAAGTCACCGTGTCTGCCCTGATCGATGGGAAGAACTTTAACGCTGGTGGACACAAAGTTGGCATGGGCTTCGAGCTGGAAGCGTAGAGCCACCAACATAGGAAAAGCCCAGGCCCTATTACAACACTGTCCATTAGACCAGCGACTCACATTTCCCCAGTCCACCATCAACTAGCTACACACACACGCGCGTGCGCGGAATGAGCATGGTTGAGTCTCAGCATCATTGTTAACACGTGGGCGGGTCATCAACAGAGAATTGGTGGATTTGTTGATCCTTTTTAGTGGACAGTGCATTGGAAGATTGTGGATAAACATCCTGTTATGGTCGTTAGAGTAGAACTATTTATCTCCTTGTAGTTATTTGCTTATATGCTTGTTGGTGTAAATGTAGCTCATTAAGGCTCCTCAGTTCAGTTGGTCTGCTATCTTAAAAGCATGTCTGGATGAAAATGTAGATGCAAGATGTTTGCTTGGTTAACATGGTGCTGACTGTCTGTTTTTCGTATGACACAGTTTTACTGTTTCCCGAGCGTCAAGTTTGTGTTGGTCACTTCACTTCCAAGAGGAGTTGGGTACTGTATATTCAGTTTTACCTAAAAACACTGAAGGACGGGTTCTGTTTGTTTTAAGTGAGGGACCGATGAATGGTGCAGGCCAAGAGAGTGCAGTAGAAAACAAATGTACAAATAGTGATAATGGTCTTTTAAACTGTGACATCAAATTTAATGGGTGAAATCAACACAGTGGAATCTTCCAATAGGATTATGTAGCTCTATGGCATTTTTCTACACTGTTGTTTTCATCTATATATATTTTTTAAACACATCAGTCACAACTTAAGTGATCATTTGAGACCTATAGCAGTTGCAATGATGGGTTGTGTTTTCATGTTGCTTGGGAACTATACTGAAAGTCAGTGCACCTTCTTTGAAACAGGCTGCTCTTTGTTGCACTTCACTGTACAGAGTTCCTCTTGAGTAAATACAGTCACATCTCACGATCAAAATGTATAGTTGTGTTCCATGACTATCTTTTTTGTTTGTAATAAATCCATTCATCAGATTTAATTGTCATGTGTTTTAGTGCTCAATTTTCTCATTTGGACAACATTTTCTATATCAATTAAGGGGAATAAAGTGTTTTATGGAGATTATTTTTGCTCTTTACATAAATGTTAACCACGCCCTTTTTCAAATTATTTTCATAATGAAGCGGTATTGAGGGAGTCACGGAATATGGAAAAGTAAGTTTGTATACATATTGAATAACTCAGGCTGCCACCACAAATTATGAAGGATATAACTATGATTACATCTAAGCAAAATAGTCCAAGTAAATCTGAAATATTGAGGCTTTAGCAGATGTATTTCTAAAAAATAATTTATAACAAATGAAATTACAATCTTTAGCTGTATGGGTCAAATCAGAAAGTTAACTAAACTAAATATGAAGCAACCTTATCTGTAATGTGTATATGACTGGTCCATTATTTAAATAATACAGTCTCACTATAATTCTACAACTATAAAAAAGTATTGTGAATGATAATATCAAACATTTAAAAAAGTCAAATACATAAACTGTTGACCAGAAGCACTCGGGATGAATACTGTGAGTATATCAGTTATTCTGGGTGTGTTCCTACTCTTGAACGTGTTCAGATAGGGCCTCATGTCCTCTTTATCATCAAGCACACCCATTCTATTTCCTACTTACACAATTATACCTTCCTTTAAAGACTTGTAGGCTACATCACAGTAAAATCGTACAGCATGTTGGACCTATCTGTCCTGTCCTGTAAATTAATATAGATATACTTGTTTTAGTACTTAGTGCAGATAATTTTACATTAATATACGAAATAAAATGCATGTTATATATGATTTACTTAGTAGGATATTTGAACAGAACTGACTCGCCTGGAGTTATCCTGCAAGTAGGTTATCAAAATAACATTAACACGAAAACTTGGATTTTCTATTAAAATGTAGGTCCTATAGGCTACACCTACAACTGAAGATTTTAGGAACTTTACATTCTGTACAATTTCCTAAAAGATTATGAAAATGTTGAGAACTTAATCATAAAATTAATATACAGTATGTTTAGGGTTGATTTTTGCCATTACATCCTTGCAGTAACCAGTTTGTTATGATATCTGGTTTGGCTTGTCTGTCCAAGAAGAGATCGGCTTATGGCAATGCCTTTTCAGGTAGAACCACAGATTACAAAGTCCTCCTCACAAATGCCTTTAAATAGAAATATCCTTCTGTACAGTAAGAAACATGCTCAACATGTTTCCACTATAGCGGCGCTGTGACAGCTATTCAAGTTTTATATATGTAGGCAATAGGCTTTATGTGAAATACAATAGTGTTTCACCCATGGTAAACACATTCCTGCTATCCAAACCTTTTCTTGAGAGGATCTCACAGCATATTCACTTTTGCCACCACCTGCTTACAACCTGTTCGAGCATACTCAATACCACCAACGGCAGGGTAATACTCAATTTCTCCTGCCAGGCGTTCAATGTTCACACGGTCTGGATAAAACCCTTCCCTTGTCATCTCTTCCAGAAAACAGCTCATGACGTGACTTTTATCCAGAAGGCCCATGGGTAGGATGCCTGCCTCAGTCCACAGGGGGTGCAACTTCTCCAGAGTGTCGCGCAGTATTGGAGTTAGCTCCCTAACCAGGTTGCCGTAACGCCTGGCGGTGGGTATCGACATAGCAACACTTGAAGAGTTATGCATCAGGTGTTTGGTTATATGGGCGTGGCCAAGGTTGCTGAAGAGAAGGTATATTGCGTTTAGATATTCGTTGGAACGTTTAGAGACCACCAGCTCTCTCAGAGCATCCAGTAGTTTACTGTGCAGATGTTCAGCCTCGTCAAAGATGAAAAGAGGGATCTTCTCCTCTTCCTCGGCACGTTCAACTTTTTCTGTGATCAACTTGGACAGGGCTTGCGCACAGTGCAAGGCCTCTGCCTCATCGGGGCAATGGTGGAGAACATAGTACTGGAGCACTAAGTCTTCCCCCACTATGGAACGGAAGTGGCCAGCTAACACGCGGCCCAAGTGGCTCTTCCCTACCCCACTGGGGCCGTGGATGGACAGAACAAGTGGCTTGTTGTGGACGTAGGTGGAGAGGTAGTCCTTCATGTGGGCTAGCAGGTCTTCTACTGCCCCCTGTTGGCCAAACACCTCCCGCCTTAGTGTCCTCTCCAAGCCCTCCAGGTCATATCTTACAACATGGTCGTCCAGGTTCTCTATAGCGTTGTAAACCTGCAGACAAAAGAGAGAACCGTTTTTATTGGAGAAGGGTCTATATGTCCCACCACCAGTATACGGCAATAGCAGATGCTTCTTTCTGCCTCACTGCTATTGACTGAGGCCTAAATAATTTCTGCAAACACAGCAGAGAATAAATAAATGAAGGATATAAGCGCTTTCAGATCATTCAGTGCAATTTCATCTTATGACCAGACGGGGTCGCCAATATGCCAAATTATAAGTCAAGTAGTACCTGGACTTTTTACCATACCTGGAGAAACACAATGGCAAGCAGCAGGTACAGGCAGTACTTGGCCCGGCTCTGCCCCTGCTTGGGAGGGGCTTTGCGCCTACCTCCAGTGGGAAACATCACTCGTCTTTTATTAATCTTCCTTTTCTTGAGGTGAACGGTGGAGGACAACGTGGGGTAGGAGGAGTAGGGCGTTAGTGTGTCGAAGGTAAAGAATTTGGGGCTGATTCTTTCCTGGGTGGCCGCGAGGGCTGCGTCTATGTCCTGGACGGCGGCCAGCTCCATGCGTCTTTTCTTCATGGCCATGTACTTCTGCTTGATCCGTATCACGGCGCGGACAGTGGCAGAAAACTTGTACAAACTAGGTGTTGTTCTGCCTTTGTCTTTCATATCTTCAGCTTCCTCTCTCTGCATCTCTCCCTCTGTCAGAGAGACTGAGAGACTGTCACTGCTGTCACAGTCACTCATCTGTATGGGTGAAAGAGGTAATAATCAGCAATAATAGTCTAGTAATAATGATCATCGATGCTGAGTGTTGCGCGGTGTAGCAGTTAACTCAACGCACTATTAAATAAGCAGTCTCTGTAGGCCCCATTCGTTACCTTTTTATCATCATGCAACAGTTACAAATAATGATTTGAGCTAGCAGCTCTACTGTACATTCTGCATCAACCTGTAGTGGTTATTATGGTTGTCACTACGTCAACTGTTCATGCACACTACATTTCAATAAGTAATAATTCTGTATTGTGTTCAAGTGTGCACAGTTTGAAATACCATTCCCACCACATTTCAATGCTCCTTTTAACACTAGCCTATAATGTTACTATGGTTAAATTAGATTTGTTTGGAGTATCAAGCTGAACACATTGTTTCCTTCATGCATCCTTTTTGTTGAAACTGCTACAAATAATTGCTTGGAATAAATTAGTTAACCTTGTCCCACGTCCTCAGTTGGCTAGATGTCCTAAGTATAAATAGAGACCTGCGACACTGTTTCTGAAACTTATGGCCATTTGTTTTATGATAAGCTTTGCTAGATCACTTTTTGGCCTATATATGACATTGTAGCTATTTTGCTGATTAGTTTATAATACTGATTATTTATTCAAGAAATACAAAAGCAAATATGCTCCAATCTAGATTCCTGGCTGACAGTCTTAAATCTGAGAACATTGTGATGATATTAGCTTTTGGCAAATATTTTTAAACTGATAGTTGTGTGCTCACCTTTCTTAAAAAAAGAAATGTAATAAGCAGTTGTTTTCCCTTAGAGTCTGCTTTCTTTATACTGTGATATCCCTTTTAATGGAAAGACACACATGACTGACAGGATAACTGCTCCAGTAGCAGCCATTGATTAGCTGCGTTCAGAGACGAACGTCGGCGTGGGGATGGACTAAACCAATTTGAGCCTTTTGTAAGGTGTGAGAAAGGACTGCGACATTTATTTTTAATATTAAAGTTCAGTCACTAAATTAATTTATTTAGCCAATTTATATTTAGTTATGACCATACATATGTTGTACATTTTTATTTCTAACAACAATGCACACAAAAAACGTTAAATTCCAGGCTGTTTGAAGGCCCTCACCACATTAGGGCCCTGGGTATTCAGTCCCACTACCCCCTCCCACTTCAAGCACGCCCCTGCTGGTGCTATTGAAGCTGCTGATTGGAGAGCTATAGCTTTTGAGGGCTATAATTTTACTTTAATTAGTTTTTATTTTTTTAGTTAGGTCTATATATAAGCCCTTTTTATAGTCCTAACTAAAACAATAAATAATGAAAGTACGATTTTGAAATTAGGCTACCCATAACCCGTTCTCCTCTGAACCCTCCCTCAGCTCATTGTGAAGCACCATTGACAGACCTGTTGTAGCTGATTGACAGGCAAACTAGATTTGAATACCTACAGTATCAAGGAGAAGTGCCCTGATTTTCCAGAATTATTCCAAAAATCGACCTTGATGTATAGAGGCCATGAGGCTAACCAGAGCATTTGACCCACTGATAGTAGTAGAAGTATTCTATGGCATTTATAAGAAATTACAATGAGCACCAGCCACCTGCTCTGTAGGTGAGCTATAGTGGTCCTCAGCCAATTTATGCGGTGGGATGTATTTATAAAACAAATTTAAAAGGACACCAGGTTAAGTAAGAATAAAAAAATATAACACACACAATTATATAAAAGAAATATACTATATATTTTAAAAGTACAATCTTGAAATCATCTTGCATCCCACTTGAGGATGGGGTTTTTGATATGCACTGGAAGAGGGTTACACCATTAGCAGACAGTGAGTATACAAGCATTAGTAGTCACTGTAAGCATTGTTAGGCATCTTGCTCAACGATGGTGAGGTTTGTTGGGGATTGACCCAAGGTGAGTGGTAGGTTACAACACTGATCTAAATTATATGTAACACTGTACATTCTTCTCTTATGATATGATGCATATGAGGCATAAATCAATGTCATTCCTTACCAACTAGTCCAGAAATGCAACAGCAAAGAGTAGTCGCAGTTTTCATTAATGGCGACATCACATTACACTTCCTGTTTTTTACAGTAACACCCTCTGGGCTTTGAGCCCTACTTGTTCACAAGTCAGAAAGCAGGTCAGTTAGAAACAAGTTGGAGATGTGTAACTAGGATTGGCTTGGCAAGGCAGATTGAACATTACTGTTATTGAATGTTAATTGCTGTTAGGACATATTTATCATCTCATCTTTCAATTTAATTTAAATTCCAGTGGAAATAACAGTGGAGGCCACAAATCTGAAGGTAAGGCGAGGTCTTGTTCTAATACCACTATGGTCTGTGGTTTAGGCTGCATTCCATGCATTGTAGAATCCTACAGCAGACTGTATAATGTCTCTTAAATGATACTGCTAGTACACTAAAATAGGCCTATAGATGAACACACACGTCTATACAAGCACACACACACCTCTCTCTCTCTCCCTCTCTTACACACACACACATTCAGACAAATACGCAAGTAATATGATATTCTATTTATTGTTATCTTCTCAAGTGACACGTTAACATTGACCCGGCACCAAGAAACAACGAGCGTGGCTGGGTAAAGGCCTGAACCACCAGCTGTGCGTATGGCACACGTCTATACAAACTATATAGTGGGGAACTGGTACACTACAACAATAGGAAAAAGAGGTCATAAAAATGCAGAAACCATGTCAGCTTACCTTTAACGTGTACTGAATCTGAAATTCCAGATGAGAAATACCTTCCTACAGTGAGTCCATATTGAGAGAGAAGCAAGGGCTGTTTCTAGCTTCTAAAAGCCCCAGGGCAAATGAAACTCAAGAAGAACCCTCCTACATTATACTGTGTGTGTATCTACACACCTCCCAAGTGCCTGCTCTCTCTCCTAGACTCCTCCTATCTTTTCAAATAGTTTGGTGCTGTGGTCTAAAAGGTTTTCAGCCACAGCCTCCACAGCATTAGTTGAGAATTGGCAACCTAATGCAAACTGAACCACAATAATTCACATAATGTATAAAAATATATATAAAAAGATTCAACATTATAGAATTTAACAGTATGCATAGTTTGCTAAAGAAAACTAGATTTAAATGAATACAATATATTTTTACTATATATATATATATATATACACTCACCTAAAGGATTATTAGGAACACCTGTTCAATTTCTCATTAATGCAATTATC
>JAODTR010061227.1:0-16855 GCA_025399935.1 Amblyopsis rosae
CCTGTTCCTCGTTGTTTATCAGTCACTAAGCAACTGAAATACTATCTCAGCCGCCCCCCCCCCCCACCCCCCACCCCCCCACCCACCGCACATACACACCCACACCACACCACACACACACACACATACATGCGCACACACACACCTGTGCTAAAGGCTAAAGGTGAATCCATGTTTGGTGTTTCTGTAGGACTGTGGACTTCCTGGGGGAATAATGTCCAAACCTTCGTCCAACGTCAAGGCCCTCCAGGTAAAGACCACTGGTGGTGTACAGTTAGTATATGCTTGTTGGAGGCACACATTGGAGGCTGTTGGAGGCTGACATTAAGCAATGATTTATTTAGCCTTGGTGAATGCATGGCCTCTTGAGTGCCCTGTGTCTGTTGGCAAAATCTAACAGTGAGTACCAGATGTTTATATTTTTGCAGTTTATTCAGGTCAGGGATTCCATGAAAGGCAAAAATACAGCTCTTTAACCAGTTTTGAATTGGTTGCTGATGGATTCATCTTGGTATTTTTTAAATATGTCTGAATAAGAACAGAATAAGACAGATGTCATGTATTTACACAATAAATATTTATTGATTAAAGGCGGAATATCTCATGTAGAGCTTATAGTGTGCATATATCAAGGCGTTATTAGTGCAGGGATCAGGCAGCGGAGTAATGCAACTGTCTGTCTGTCTGTCTGTCTAACTGTCCTTCTTTGTATCTGGTTTTAAAATCATGTGTGTGTATGTCTGTCAGTCTGTCTACCTCTTTACATCATGCTTGTTTCCAATACGTCATGTTTAAATTTGTTTGTGTGCAGTTGTTTTTTGGTGGTTTCTATCTGTCAGTGTGTATATGCCTATACAGCACATTGTTGTTTTGTATGTGATGATGTGTCTATAGCAGTTGCTGTGTGTGTGTGTGTGTGTGTGTGTGCGTGTGCGTGCGTGTGTGCATGTGTGTGTGTGTCAGACAAGGTCTCATTTCATATTGTGCTGCTCTAACCATTTTGTGGGCAACAGGGCAGGGCATTTTAAAAAGCAGTACATTACAAACACATTTTCCCTTCATCCCTCGTTCTGGAGAGAAAAGGGTCTTCATAAACCTTGTATAATTTTTCACCTTTACAGTTCAAACAAAATTGCAACGTCATTAAAGGCATACTAACTTTGATTTGTTACATCAGTCTTAATGTGTGGAGGTACAGTAACTAATTCACTACCCATTTACGTTTATTGTGACCTCTGTTTGGAGTGCCACTTGTAAAATTGTAGAGATGGGAGGAGTATGGTTGGTTTGCTTGGAATGTTTGTTTTACATTCATGCAAAGTGTCAATGATACTTATGTGTCAATCTGACTTAGTACACATTTAGCTTAGTGTTAAATATAAATATTACACAATTCTAGCAGATCCCTCCTTATATTCTTGTAAAAATCGACTGAAAAGGCCATCTTGTTCTCTGTTAACCAGCGGAATGTGAAGATGATTGCTAACAGCGCGCTAAACGCTATAAGCGAACACACTCATGCTAAAGCTTACTAATTAGCCGGAACCATGCGTTAGATGATGTGAGCGTGTGTATTCAGCACTTTGTATTGTGTATGTAGACATTAGCTTCTTAAAAATAGATCTCTCTCAAACAAACTAAACACTCTGACATTACATCTTCTGTTTCTCCAGGATGAGGGTACAAACCCTCTCAGTACAAATATACAATATGAGGATATTATATACAGTAGAAGCCTATATATTGTACAGTACAATACAAAACAATACACACCACATCCAAATGGCAGGCTGCTTACAATAACAATAACAATGACAACAAGCAGACTCAAAGTGTAGTCGTGTGTTTCTGTGTCTGTGTTTACATTTCCATAAAGACACTGAATGCTTTGCTGAATAACCAGGAACATAATTCAAATATTATATTATAATTTTCAGGAAAGCCCCACATGCGTACGCACAACACACACAATATGGAAAATTGTTATTTTTAGTGTCAAGTGTTGAATGGCTCTGATTGGCTGCTCGTGCTGTCCTTCAGGCTAATTTGAACATCCCGATGGGAGCTCTGCGTCCAGGGGCGGGGCATCCTGTGAAAAGGAGAGAGGACACAGTAGAAACACAAGAGGTGAGCCAGCACACACACAGCCTAGTTTATCCATAACATACTGTATTCCCAGCTCCAGGCTTCAGACGCTCACATTAATAAAAGCCCAGAATTCAGTGGAGGTTCTGTGGGCAAGTATAAAATTTAACGTTTTGAGTCAGTGACAATTAGAACAGTGGAACATATGTATACACATTTTTACATTGGATTATATTAATATGACTGTACATTTTGGCATGGAACTTAAAAGCCCTGACATTCACCGTGTTCCTGCTAGGCCTGTACACTTTTGAATGCTCATTGCGCACAAGCACACAATGCAAATGACTAACAGATGCTTGTGTTCAGTGTGGCTGCTCTTTAGCACGTGCCTCTTGGGGCACCCTGCACTGCTGTGACACAGGTGTCAGGCAAGCATAGTGTGTTTTCAGCTTAGCACAGGAAATGGTCCCAACGCTAGCTCGCCTAATGAAAACTTCACATACATACATACAGTAGCCTATACTGTACATACAGTAATACTGTATGTATATTACATATGTAGGTCTATGTATTGAGACAAGCAAACTTGTTTTTGTCAGGTGTGAGCTCTGACTGATGCAGATTCTGGTTTTTGAATGACAGTCCCATGACCCACCCCCGGTGCCTGCTCGGACACCAGAGGAGAAGAAGTCGTTGCAGGGGGCTGTGAAGCTGCCTGGCCCAACCGTCAATCTATCAGAGATCCAGAACGTGAAGAGTGAACTGCGATATGTCACAAAGGACTGAAGGTGTTTATTAAATGCTTTACACAAACTAAGATTATGAAAACTGATACAGTAGGAACTTGAATATTGTGAAAAGCATGCAGTGACCAGTCATCAACACCAGAGGGCAGTGTGTTTTGGCAAAGTTCTTATCACAGTGTGCATGGTGTGTGTGTGGGCAGCAGGGCTTGAGTCAGGTACTATTTATACCTACATAATATATGAGTGCGGGTCTGTGTGTGTCTGTGTGTGTGTACTGTGATTTCTCTGTGTGTAAAAGTCCCAGTGTGAACAAGCGGATAGACAGACATAAACAAATCTATAAATTCATAGATTAATCTACAGTATAATTAATTAATCCTGTGAACAGCTGTCTCTCTGTCTCCCCAGCGTTTCCTTGGCAACAGATGGAGCTGACCTACAGTAAACAAACTGACCAACAATTATTGGCTGACAACGCTAACACAAAACTGCAACACACAACAATGCACACTGCTACGACACGTAGCTACGACACGCAGTCTGCACCACTCCTTACACCCACTTAACAGGCTGCAATACAGTAAAAGTTCATTCATTAGTTTCGCTAAGTCAGCTACTTTGATTTGATTTGTACTGTACAGGTATGTGGTCTGTAAAGCTTTTATGAATATGAAATCTGTAAACCTGTAAAGTTATAAAGAATAAAAAGAGATGACAACATTTGTTTAAAATAGTTTCTAATTTGACAGAGTTCTCTTCAATTATTCATGCATGCTATTGAACTCCATATTTAGGTGATATTTAATTTCAATTATACTACTTTCTTCTTAACCAGATACTTTGTGCTTTCCCAGAAAACATGAGAAATCAATATATTTCCAGAATGATCTGATGCAAAAAGCCAAGCTGTCCTCTGTAAACAATAAAGTGTTATTTGGAGTATGTGCGTGTTTGTGAGCTTGTGTATTATCCAGTATGTGTTCTTAGTTGTGTGCGTGTATTTGTGGGGGGGATTTAGAGAGTTATTGTACTGTAACATTCCTTCACAATGGGTTTGGGATTATAGGACCGCCACACACAAACATAAAAAACTACAGTACACATCTCATATAGATCCCTTTAAAGGACACTCCTGATTGGTTTTATGGTTGAACGTCCCTTCCACACCTCATTACTGAGTAATGATGTCTTCTGCACACCTCCCCAGAGCTCCCTGCATTCATCACCAGCACACACACGCATACACGTAGACACACACACACACACTGTTCTGGACAGCTGAGGCTATGTTTAGCATTACTGAGGAATATTATGTATGAGTGTGTGTGTGTGCGTGTGCGTGTGTTCATCTGACTGGTTAAACCAAGTTTTTTTAGTTAGGTTTTTGGACTAAGATTTAATTTTGGACCTCACTTTTCCATAATGTGCACTCATGACACACACACACACTGAAATGTATTTTATCCTGTGCCGTATTCAGAGAAAATTACTGTAATTCACTTGAGTAAAATGATAAAACACATCTGTGTATGTGCGTGTGTTTGTGTGTGTATGTGTGTGTGTGTGTGTGCGCGTTCGTGCGTGTGTGTGTGTGTGTCATGAGGATTTAAAAAACATGTCCACTAGTTTCCAGAATTTTCAAGCCATATCTCCTGCTGTTGACTGTAATGTAGTCCGTTAACTGTCTGTGTGTTATTTACTAATGCATACAGTCTTATAACATATAGTATGTACTCTAGTGCAGTAAAAATGCTAGTTGATACACTGGTATAAACTGTACTTTTTAAATCACCCTGTAGATTAATATTCCTGTACTCTTGGGTGACTTTGGGTCACATTAATGAGGCTGAATGCCTTTCAAAAGGGCAGGGATTACACTCTAATGCCAAAGCTACGTGCTACCTTTGACACATACAATCTTTGATACCTTGCTCAACGACAGTTTAACCAAGCATGCTCTTGTTCAACATGGCTCCAAATCAGCGTGGTCGAAGTATGTCTGTCAGTCTGTGTTTCTGTTGCTGTAGCTATGGAGACAGGGTCACAGATAGGCGCCGTAGCGACCGTGCCCTGAAATCAAGGGCTCTGACCAACAGCTGCATTTACCAGTGAGTTCATCTGCTGGGATCGGCAATAAAGCCTGCCAGCTCGCAGTGTGTGTGTGTGTGTGTGTGCGTGCGTCTACAGTTTGTGCATGCTTTCATGCATTCGTCCTATAGTGGGATACTCCCTGCTGGGCATATTGTAAAGGGCAACCTGCACCATCAAAGTTATAGCACCCTTGCTATCACCAAAACACACGTGTCATGTCATGAGAAATGCTTGTTTATCTTGCCAGGGGGCGGTACATGGGTGTTTGTGTGTGTGTGTGGTTAACCTTCCTATCAGGCAGCTACTGTAGCATGTCACATGTCTGCCACCAGACAGAGAAACAAATAGAGAGAGCTCCGCTCAGAACACACATTCTCCTCTCTGGTTTCTTCTCCTCTCTAAAGCTTTCTGCTACGCGTATTCTTATGCAGTGTCTTTCTCTTCCAGGTTTCCATCTCATGGTGACTTTGGCTGGGCTTTAAGCTGACCCGCTTTCTTTTCGCTGCTTTTTAAATGTCTCCTCCGCTAACTCACTAACTCTTGTCGGTGCTGAGTCGGCCCACTCCATTCCTTAACTGCTTATGTGTCATTTGGTGCGTGTCCATCTTATCCTCCCATCTCATGTTGTCCAACTCAGTGTCTTTTCTTCTGTCACTGTCCTCTACTCGGCCGCTGGATGGAGAGTTACTCCGTCCTCTACAGCTCCTCACAAAGAGGGAGGCTTCTCTCTGGCTTCCAGCTGCTGCGCTCGGAGAGCAGGATGTGTGACGTCACCTTGGAGACGGGTGGCCAATCTTTCCCGTGTCACCGCGCCCTGCTGGCCAGCTCCAGCGACTACTTCTGGGCTCTGTTCGGAGAGAGCACAGCCGAGAGGTTAGCGTGCTCCGTTAGCCTGCCGGCGCTAACTGCAGAGGGGCTGGAGGTCATCCTGGACTTCCTGTACTCTGGGTGGCTGAGGCTTTCCTCCGCCACGCTGCCCGACGTGCTTGAAGCGGCCAGGTACCTGCAGGTGAAGGCTGCGGTGTCGATATGCGAACATTTCATCATCGACGGGCTGACCGCTAGCAACTGTTGTCGCTATGCTAACCTGGCAGATTGCCATACTCTACAAGATGCTCTTGACACTGCAAACCATACCATCGCCATGGAAATGCGCACATTGCTATCGGAAAACAGCCAGATGCTTCTTGAGCTGAACAGCCAATCGCTGATGGCGGTTCTGGAAGCTGATGAGATACCAGGAGTGAAGGAGGCGGAGCTAATTAAAATGGCACTGGATTGGTTGATTGCTAACGGTCCCCACTCACTGCTGAAGTCTAATCTTATACTCAGCCGACTGCGCTTCGGATTGGTTAGTTCTTCTGACCTCCAATCTCTAAGCCACACCCACAGAGCAATGGCCACACCTCTGATCAGAAGTCAGGTGACTCGGGCTCTGGAGTATCATAGGCTGGGATCGGCTCAACCAATCAGTCAGAGCCGTCAGTCCTCTCTTAGAGCATCATCCAATCGTGTGTTACTAGTGGGAGGTGGGGCCAGTCCGGACTGGCCAGGCCAACAGTTACTGACCTTTGACCCGAGAAACAGGAAGTTCTCAACGCTAACCGCTTCTCTCCCACGTCGACTAAAGAACCAATGCGCATGCTCGGTGGGAGGGTTCCTGTTTGTGATTGGAGGAGAGGAGGTTAAAGCAGGAGATGAGGAAGAAGGTAAAGCTTTCACAATTTCAACATCCAACCAGGTGTGGCGCTTCGATCCTCGCTTTGGATTCTGGGAGGAGGTGGAGCCCATGCTGGAGAAAAGAGCCTTGTTCTCCTGCTCTATTGAGCAGGATGTTATTTACGCCATTGGGGGGCGCTACACAACAAAAGGCACTCACACATCTGTGGCATCTGTGGAGTTTTATGACATGGCTGCTGGCCAATGGCGACGAGGAGTTACCCTGCCCCGCCCTCTTTATGGCCACGCATCCGCTGTGCTAGAAAAGGGAATATACGTGTCCGGGGGCATCCCCGGTAACCAGGCAACCAGTGAGGCGTATGAGGCTAGCCGTGAGGTCTTATTCTGGGATGTCACAAGCAGAGTCTGGGAAAAGAGAGCACCAATGTTGATCGCTAGAGTCGGCCATCGGATGGCAACCATTAGCGGACGTGTCTACGCCTTGTTGGGGATGTACGAGCCATACTGTGACATTGAACGCTATGACTGTCAGGCAGACCAGTGGACCCGTCTTCGGCCTCTTCTCATTGGCTCGTTCAGCTATGGAATGGCCGTGTCGCCCTCAGGCGGAATGCTGCTCTTCGGCGGAAGGAAGTGGACGGACGGGCAGGAAGTTACCGTGAAGAGTGTGTTGGAGTACGACGCCCAGACAGACCGATGGAGGGAAATCTGTCAACTGCCCCGACCGCTAGCTGGTGTGGAATGCACCCTGCTGCCTCTACCAGACTAAACGCACAGCAGCAGAGCAGTGAACTGGTGCATAAATGTAGGAAACAAAATACATGTTCTTGCCAATGCTAATGACCTTGATTTAAAGATATTATTGATTCAAGTGTCATTTGAGTTGAAACTCCACTGAACTAAGTCTATAATTTTTCTTAGGTTTTGAAAATAATCAATAGCTACTGAATAATGTATTATCAAGTATGTTCATTGATATTTATGAATGTATACATATTTATACATTTTTTTGTCAAAGAAAGAAAGATCTATAAAGCGAGATTGAATAGAATATGTTTAATATGTTCTAGAGAGCTTGGATCCTAGAACAGTAAATATTGTATTACAGTCAAACACGGCAGTTCCATGTATGTAATAGTCCTAGTTCCTTAAACTAGATACAGTATGTAACCATTTTCACTGTTCTGGTAGCTGATCTGAATTAATATTGTAGCCATTTGTGTGTGCTTCATCTTTTTCAGGCTGCATAGGCCTATTGCGTTTGCATACATTAGATTTTTAAATTGATTTATTTTCTTTCTTTCTTTCTTTCTTTCTTTCTTTCTTTCTATTTTGTAACCATTTGAGACTAAATAATTTGTTCAACTTTTTCAAATCTACAGTATACAATTCAGATAAAAAAAAAGGTATTACATATACAGTATGTATAACTAAACATTCCATACATGCTACTTTCCAGATATTTGAATTGTCTAAAGGAATTTGATCTGAAATGCATTTTACTAGACACCAAACTAAAGTCACAAAGAATGAAATAGGTTTTCAACAAAAGAAGCTATAGTGAGTCTATCTATAATAGTCAATTATATAAAGCATATGTATTTGTGAAAAATGTGAGAGGATAGGCAAGATTTGTTTTTAGCGACAGGATATTCTACTTTGTTATCTCTCTGTCCTGTTGAAAGACAAAGGATAACAGCTGTTACAATTCTCTCCCTTGTTATTGAGTCTCTTAAAACCAAAACATCTTCATCCAAATGGCAGAACTTTATTAACCATATTGTTGCCAACAGAACACACAAATTGAATAAATATGTAAGTAAATAAATAACCATATGTCATAAACCATTTAATAATAAAAATAAACATTGCTTGTTGACAGCTTTTCATAAACCAGACCACAAACACATGCAACTACAAGAAACTACAACAACAGCAGCATAAACAAATTATTTAGACTGAGTGCATTCTGTGTGTGTGCATACATTTGTACTGGGTATATGCACATGTGGGGATTTGCATGTGTGGTGTGTGTGTGTGTGTGTGTGTGTGTGTGTGTGTGTGTGTGCATGCGTGTGCGTGCGTGCACGTGTGTGCATGTGTGTGTACACACATGTGCATAGATTGCTTTCATAGTTTATCTCTGAGTAAGTCATTTGGAATCAGTAGTACAAATAAACTAGTATTTGTTTATTAGATCATAATTTCTATGTACATACTGTATATCCTCATATGTGGCATGCAGGATATGGAGAGTAAGACAGACCTTGCATGTGACATCATGTTTGCCCACATTTATGGATCAAAATGTGTTGCTCAATCTACAGTACTTGTATTAAATGTTTGTTTGAGCGACTGTGTATTTTATGGATTGTAAGATTGATATCTCATTGTAAAAGTCCTGTGTTTGACATGTACTTACACTAACATGTACTAAAACATATTTGTAATCCAGTAGCATTTGATATAAGTGTGACACAGACTGTGTCTGGGATAATAACATAACACTCCATTCAGTGAGAGATCCAGAGGACATACAAGGTCTATATTGCCTGATATAATATTCAGTGTATTTCTATAGATTGTCATGCTCGAGGACCAGCTCAGCACTATGCAGTTCTACCAATCCATCAAACACTGCTCTCTACATCATAGCGTCCAAGCTGAGGCTAATTCACTAGAGAAAGACCTGTGCTTGCCTGTACAGTAACAACCACTGTTTATATATATATTATATATTTATATAAAAGGCGTGTACAATGCCGTATGTACTGTGTACCACTGAATGTTTTTTGGAATACCCATGAGACTATTCTACACTGTACAGTCTTCAAGCCTACACATGGCACGACAAGCAGATGAAAACACTGTTGATACCATCACAGATGCCAGCTTGTTTGCCCTACGAGCCATCTCGCAATTCCACCGCCGACTGTGTCAGAAGAAGCAGTCAGATAGCCTGCATGTCGGTCAAAGTCTGTTTCTCCTCCATTTGACGACATAAGATGTTGAGGTTCCTAGCCAGGCGTGACTATTTCAGGTTAAACGGGGGGTAAGAAGCGTTGTGAAATGACTTTCGTCTCAACTACCTTCCACCCACTGGTTGGCCGGTGTGGTATCCAGCCAACAAGGAGATTTATCCAACAAGAAGTCGTGATTAATCACTGACCGAAACGTCGTGTCGCAAACCAATGCGGTGGCTGTTAGAGACAAGAAGTCTGCTGTCACCTACTGCTCTGCTTAGGCAGTCTGATCATATCTGTAATGCTTCACTGTACAGTAATGCACGTACTGTACTGAAATTAGGTCACTATGAGTGCTTGTTATACAGTACATGGGAATGAGCTTGAGGAGGAGCTTATATGTGTGTGTGTGTGTGTGTGTGTGTGTCAGACATGGGTTTCAACATAGGAGTGTGTATGTGAGAGCGATGGCGTCAGGGGCGGGGCGGGCTCTGATTCAGAGGGTGAGGCCGGGTCCTGAGAAAAGAGGTCCTGATAGGCTCTCTTCCACTCCTGGAACTCTGCTGAAGAAAGCTGGGGATTGGCCAAGAGCCTGTCAATCAGCGCTAGCTCCCCCTCCCTGTCCTATAGAGACGCAGAAACACAGGTAGGGGTGGGTCACTCAGCCACTGTGACCTCATGGAGCCGATGTTATTGGCACAGACAGGAAGACGCAGACGCTGCACAAACAAGACCAACAGCCCCCCGGCACCAACAGACACACGGTCAGAGCCTAGCGATGCGCTAGATACACAACCGCGCTAGTCGCACGGATGCTAGCTGCAGACACATCAAGCAACACAACGACACAAGCCCTCATCAAAGAGCAGCCATGCCCAGATACAGCTATGGGCAACAGTGAAAAACATGTCTAGGCACAAGGTTGGCAGCTAACCTCCTTGGTTCGGAACACAAAATGGCGGCTGAAGCAGAACAGCCAATGGCATGCGACAGAGGAACTGGCCCAGCAGCTCAACAAACCCACTGCAGACACATGACACAGGACAGAACACTGGACTGACACTGTGTGTGTGTGTGTGTGTTTGTGTGAACCTTCTTGAGTCAATGAGCTGAAAGGTATGTTGCCATGAACCATTAAGCCTCTAGACTGACCATAGAAACCTCAAAAACCTGTGTGTGTACGCGTGTGCGCGAGCGTGCATGTGTGTGTGTGTGTGTGTGTGTGTGTGTGCGTGCGTGCGCGCATGTGTGTGTGTGTGTGTGTGTGTGTGTGTGTGTGTGTGTGCGCGCATGTTTGTGTGTGTGTGTGTACCTTTAGTGTAGAGGTCAGGATACGTAGCCGGTGCAGCCGGTCGTTTAGTTGTGGGTCAGCGGTTCGTGTCAGGAAGGACTGTCTGAACTCTGAGTGACCTCTGACCTCTGACGCTCGGCCCAGAGGACACACGCCACCCTGCTCACATGCACGGAAGAGGTCACCTAGAGATGCTCCTTCATTTCCTGTACACACACGCGTGCGCGTACGCACACACACAGAGTGAGAATGTGTCAAACATACACAAAAGTACACACAGTGTGTCTGTATACACACTTATGCAGTAAACACACTCATTAATAAACATTCAAATAGTTTTGAACTTTTAGAATAAGAAAGCAAATTGTATAAACTGATAATTGTCTAATGTACTGTATCTCATTCAATCTGAAGGGAAATGGCACACACACTTCCCTGTGAACCACAGTATTCTGCATACAGACTAAAAACAATGATCATGTTTTTTTAAATAATAATCTCATTCCCCTTTATTTTAACCAGAATTCATAAAAAGAAAAAAAATCTAACTATTATATAAATGTCAGTTTCACTCTTACAGTATTTGAGACTAATTGCGGCAATATTAGGTATGACACATCAGACGTGTCAAACATCAGTGGTTGCTTGGTGACAGAAGTAGCTTTGTGCAGAGGAAATGAGAGTGTAAAGCGGTGGTGCGTTCTGCAGACCAGCGTTGTGTTGTTCCTCTCTGCTGGGAGGTTTCAGGAGGGTGTGCAGGTTGCTATCTCTCGGCAGAGTGAAGCTACGGGGCTTTCCTCCGTGCGTTGCCATGGGGATCAGCCTCTGCATTGCCATGGGCAACGGGGCATTCCTCTGAGCGGGGAGAGTGTAAACCCCACCCAATGCCATAATCCCGCCCCCTGGAAGTGGCTCAGCAAAAACAGCGTCTTCTGCAATTAAACGATCACAATTGTTGCCCAAAAATGGAACATGTGCAAATAGACAAAGTGTTATTAACAGAGGTGTCGTTACCTAGAGGTCCAGTCTGTAAGTAGTGCAGTCCAGACTCGGTTAGCGGCGTTTCGATCAGGTCCTGCCAGGAGCGTCTCTGAGATGAGGAAGAACGACCAGGAGAGCCAGTCTCACTGCTGCCCCCTGCAGGACTAGAGCGGTACTGCAGAAAAAAGAACATCCAGTAAGCCTGTTTTCATCTGTTCAGCCAGTCTTCTGAAAACCCAAGGCGACCTACCTCTACAGGCTCACAGCGGTATTGCAGGTCACTGCTGTTGCTGCCCCCAGGCTTCCTCCCACTGTGTGTAGCTCCTCCTCCCCCTACAGACACAGGGTGGTACTGCGGCTCACCGCACCCAGCGGCTGACTCACTGCACAGGAAGTCCTCTTGGGAGGAGCGAGAACGAGATGTCTCTGTGGACGACAGGCGAGTCCTGCCCTCCATGTAAGCACTCATCTGGGAGAACAAGCATTCAGTCACGCAATTGGCCACTCAAAAAAGTCATGTGGGGTCGTCTCTGTACCCTGGTATTGCCCCTCCTGGTGTTATTTACTGGCCAGGACTCCTAATCGTGGTCAAACCTGTCATGCTCACAATATTAACTTTTTGTTTAAAAATGTGAAAAACAAAAGTTCAACGTTGTTTAGCTTCTAAAAGTTGTTATCTTGTAACTAGGTTATCTATAAAAATGCATTGTATGGTAATTGTGTGTAGTACCACCTACTTCATGAATACATTTTGCAATTAACTCAAGCTTTCTTCAATCAGTGCGATTGTGTATACTGTACACGACTTCGCATCAGTCAACACATTTCCCCCGCTGAGCTTGGTATGGATCAAATCAGCAGACGGATGAAATTGCCGTAATCTGTGCAGCTGGATTTATAAACTTGAAAAACAATATTGAAGCAAGTAGAATCTAGCCTGGGTAAGTGAAGATCAATGAGTGTGTGTGTGTGTGTGTGTGTGTGCGTGTGTGCGTGTGTGTGTGTGTGTGTCAAAAGTATACTGTGGACACAGGTTTGCGCAATGCGGAAGCAGAGGAAATGAAGAAACACTTAATTTCTCCTCTCGTGTATGCATCTCAACACCTTGTGGGCGTGTTAGCTATTCCTGAATGCAAAGAAATTAGTGATCTTCATAAGTCTTCATAATACGTCTGTTATGTGCAGAAACTGTTTCATGCACAATATTACGGACACAACATTTTGGTCCAAATTGTGTGGATTTGTTTCCATCCTGCCCAGGTTGTGTCAACAGAAGAATATGTGACTCACTGACGGAGGGCGAGGGTAGGTGTCATATGGGGGAGGGGGGCTGTCCTGTTTAGGGCTGGCCGTTTGATCATCATCATGATCACTTTCGCTCCAGTAATCTGCATGAACACGACACACACACACAAACGCACACACACACACACACACACACACGCAAACACACACAAAACACATAGTTAACACATAGTAAGCGAATGGAAGATGATACACTTTTTGTCAAATTCACCAAATCTCCTCTTGACCATTAGCATATTGTTCAAAATAATCTGGTACTTCTACACAGCCCTGGCTCTGTTAATAGGAACATAAACAAAGTGGTGCAGACCACACACGATATTAATATCCCAGCCTTGGCATTGCATGTGTGGGGCAAAGCTTCTGAGGGAGTACCCTATAGCAGAGATGTCGGCAGGCCAAAGTTTTGGGGCTTTAAAATGAATTAGCCCCCCTAAATAAATCAATATTGACATCAATATAGTTTGGACTTCTTCCTCAACTGTTCCATCGCATCAGGTCTTCTAAATTGGCAGGCACTAGGACGTAGGGGATGCTGCACGAGCAAGTTGCTTTCAGCATGGCCGCTAACTGGCTATATATAGCCTTGTGAGTCCGTCCTGATCTCGCAAGCTTCAGATTGACCTCGCCTTGAGAATCAATCTGGAGAGCTTGGAAATGATTGGCCAATCAGCGTCGTACGAGCATGGTTTAGGTGTGACAAAGGTGACTTGAAAACATCGGCGGGTCCTACAGAAGTTAACGTAGGTGATGCAATATAGCATCAGTTTTATAAGAATGTATTAGAAGAGAAAAGGCTTTTCCCAATGGAAAAATTGTTCACAGGTTCGTCCAATCACCTGCCAAGTATTTCTTTTACAGTAAAACAGTTTTAATGGCTCCCCGGGTGGATGTGTCAGACAAACACAGATATCTGGTATGTCAAGCTAGACTGACAAGCTACAGTATAAAGGCCGATGTTGGTTAGCTAGGCGCTGCAGGTATAGTGACACGGCAAGCAATGACCAGCTCTAGACCAGGTATACTGTTTTCTTTATAGCTCCAATATTTGCCAAATTAAAAAATTTTGTTGTTGTGTCATCATTGTTGTTGCTGGTGGCAATCTATATGATACATTGTTTAAATAGGACAAACATACAGAGTAGCAACATGTTTTCAGTAAAGCACAGATTTAGCTGTGGAAACAGTCAGCCAATATAGGTTCTTGGGCGCTATCTTGGGTGACAAAATTACTTTTGATGCCAACACTGACTTCATCTGCAAAAAGCCCAATCAGAGACGGTGTTTCTTAAGAGAGCTGAAGGGTTTTAATGTTGACAGATTACTATTGAAAATATTTTATTAATCTTTCATTGAGTCAATTTGAACTTTTGCAATGATCTGGTGGTTTGGTAACCTCAGCAAGGTGAATAAAAATAGACTGAGGAATATTTTTAAATTCTGCCAAAAGACCGTGGGCACTAACTTGAATGATCTTGGCCATGTTTTTCAAATTAGAGCCACTCAGAAGGCAAAGGAAATTCTGGCAGACCCTCAACACCCTCTTCATGCAGAGTTTAGACTATTGCCATCAGGGAGGAGAGACACCTTCTCAAGAAGGGTAAAATCAAACAGATATCTAAGATAATGTGTTCCTTCAGCTGTGGGGTTTTTAAACAAAAGGTGAACCAAGCTGCTATTGTGCACACTTATTGTGGACCATAAATTCATGGTGACAATTGCATGCTACTGTAACCAAATTGCCCCTTGGGGACATTAAAGAACATCTATCGATGTTTCAGCAGTAGATTCAGCTAATCACTCTCTCCTTGCGTATCTCCTCCCATTTATTTGCGTGACACTCCCAATCTCCCCTCGACCCTCCCATGAATACATTATGCATGAAAAGGAAAGCACAACTTGCGAACCTGTGTTTTTTCAGAAGCCAGAATAGCATTTTAGCTATGTGCTAACATGTTAGTGCATGAGGCCCTAAGTGTGTAAGAATTTATAGTTTTAGCCAACCTTGACCAAACTGACATTTTGATTGGTTGTAAAACTGTTGCAATGAAAAAATGCTTTGGGGGCTTAAATGTTGTTATTTTTTTACCCTGGGGGCGCAATCCCCCAGACACCTCTATAAATGGCTTAGCTCCCATAATCATGAATGTCTGATGACGTGAGAGGTGTTTTTGTTTTGATCGAGATTACTTATACATTGAACTGTTTTTCTGTCTCTATGTGTTTATTTTGCTTTTCACCTTGTTCTTGACGTATCCTTTCTCTCTCAGCATAGCCCACGGCAGCCATGTTCAGACGACTCAGCCACCTGCAGAACATACGGCAGCATTAACCATTTATATGCATCTAGAAGTAACCATGTATCTGCTGCTAGAAGTACTAACATGTATCTGCTGCTAGAAGTAATAACATGTATCTGCTGCAGTAGAAGTACTAACATGTATCTGCTGCTAGATGTACTAACATGTATCTGCTGCTAGAAGTACTAACATGTATGTGCTGCAGTAGAATTACTAACATGTATCTGCTGCAGTAGAAGTACTAACATGTATCTGCTGCAGTAGATGTACTGCAGTAGAGGTACTAGGATGTATCTGCTGCAGTAGAAGTACTAACATGTATCTGCTGCAGTAGAAGTACTAACATGTATTTGCTGCAGTAGAAGTACTAACATATAACTGCTGCAGTAGAATTACTAACATGTATCTGCTGCAGTAGAAGTAGTATACTAACCTAACTGTAATCCAGTGGAGGTGCTACATAACTATGTATAGTATATCTTGCAGTATATCAGTGTTTCTGCAAAAGTATTATTTGACTCATTATCAATTTAAAATTTTACATAGTATATGTGACACAACAAACCAATCATTAGAATTGTATTTATGTTCTACCACATTAAAAAGAATTGGCTTGTTTTTTCAGAAATCATTAATCGTTATTCTGTTCGGTTATGTCAAGCTGAACGTACAGCACCTGTTCATATCATCCACTCCATCAGCTGCGAAGTAGAAGCTCTTAACCTTGGGGTGACAGGCTTTGAAAGCACTGGAGATACACACAGGAATACCATTATTTATGCACACACACACACACACACACACACAGTACAAAAGCACAACATGTATAAGAGAGGATCAAACACTCTCTCACACACACACACACACACACACACACACACACGCGCGCGCGCGCGCACACACACACGCAGACACACACGCGCACATGTACACACACACACGTACACACACGCACATGTGCGCATGTATTGTATGCATCGGTGCACACAGGACACACCTTGTCATGTGTGGATGCGTGCATACACAAAACCACATTTTCGCACTGGCGAACACAGCCACACACTACAGTAACATGAAATATACATGTATCTAGTGGACACTGACTATTTCTTGCGACATTCACTAGCTCTGTCGATCTTGAACTCTGGAAGGCTCACAAATCCTTCTGCTTTCTCATCCTGAGAGAGAGAGAGAGAGAGCGAGAGAGAGAGAGAGAGAGTGCTGAGAAGTTGGAAGATACTTTTTCCACCACTGAGCTGTGTTTAACGCCAAGGGTTACACCTTACTGCAAATAGTGATATGCAAGCAAATATTTACAGTTTTTTTCAACCGTTAACACACATTTTTCAGAACTATTCTCCCTTTTTCAAAACATTACACACAAATCCATGAATCGCACACACAAACCGC
>JAODTR010061237.1:0-39230 GCA_025399935.1 Amblyopsis rosae
GTCCCTTGCTGAAGCTGCTGCCCCCGCGACCCGACTCCGGATAAGCGGGAGAAGATGGATGGATGGATGGATGGATGCTTTTTAATAGACCTAAGCAGTGCTTTTATTAATGAGATGTTTTTATATAACTATGATCAAATATTAGATACTGTTAACCTATAACAGTCATGACATATGTTGTGCAGTCTGCACAGTCTTTACAAACTGTACAGTCATGTATGGTTGAGATTCAATTGAGTTCACCTATAAGGAATTGTATAGCGTCCCGCGGATAGCTGAGGTCGCCACCACTGGGTGGCAGTATACAGTATCAAAAATCTTCACCTTTAAATGTTTAACAATTAAGAGTGAAATAAAAGATTATAACCTTAATAAAATAAATGGTGACCTCTAGAGTGGTCCTGACTCACAGTTCCACAGCATTGGGTGGGCGTAGAGGTGTGAAGTCCTCAAGCAATGAGTCACACTTTTAGCAGCAGTTGCTGTTGCATCTTTCTCAATTATGACATCATGGTTCTGTTTTAAGACTTTTTTGCCTACAGCATTTTTTTTTTGCATGAAATGACAATCTTTCAACACAAGCATCTCACGTGATGGCATCATGTGTGTGGGTGTGTGTGTGTGTGTGTGTGTGTGTGTGTGTGTGTGTGTGTGTGTTTGCGTGCGTTCGTATGTGTAATGAAGCAGAACACAAACAGATGGCTGTTTCTACAGCATCTTCCACTATCTTCTCAACATTATTTACCCGCCATGCTTATGTGAGGCAGCTCGTCGTTATTCACTGACGGCACTGCTTATACAGTACACAGAGTGTGGCACATACAGGGATGAGGCCAGCCAATTCACTCATCTGGAGCTATTTCTATCCAGAAACACACTGTTTGGATTCAGTGATTCAGAGGCTTGAGCCTGATTTCTTACTTTAACAGAGAGACAGGCTCTTATCCGACATTCTTTGGGCTGATTTTCAGCACCCATCCACTTTGACCAGACTGATGTGTTGTTTAAAGGAGAGGCTCTCCTGTCTATTAGCTGCTCATCAAAGACATCGAGCACATTGTGTAATCTCTTAATCTGCAGAAAATCATGTCCTGTTTGATCCACAGAAGGATGTTGAGGCCTCTGCTTAATGTGATTTGTTTATGCACGCACCACTGCTAAACCCTGCTCTGCTGTTTCTAAAAACACAAAATAAAAAACACTACTGTAGTCATGAGTCATGTTGTTATCCTTCATGTGACCTGTTAAAATATTTTTGCAGATGATTTGGTGGAATATTTCTAAAAACGGTTGCTTTACCACTCTTATGTTGTCTCCGGTTGTTTTCCCAACAGCCAGATGGTGGTTGGTGATTGGTTATTAACAGGCAATACATCAGATTAGGTGATGTAGGCAATGAGGCATTGCAGTGGGTGAATAGTCCAATAAGGTTTGATCCTTCATTCGAACAGGTCCTCGGCGTCATGCAAGGCTCAACAAATCAGGAGAGACATTGTGGGATCTTGGCCAATGGTGAGAGAGCTTCCAGACACCCTCCCCTTCCCACCCATCTCGAGATGACGTCTATCAGCAGACCTACGCGTCACAGTTTAGCACACGAGCCCTGTCACATGCACATGCACCGTCAAGGGTGATGAATAAGATGTGACGCTTTGGGACCAAGAGCATGAGCACCAACACTTATTTGCTCCTGCAACCAATCTCCTTCATTTTCTCTGGATTTATCTGGCACCTCTACCCATCCATCCTAATGTTAATGTTTATACCTATACCTAGTTTGTCATTGTGTATTAAAAGAAGCAGTACTCACACAGAAGAAGGAAAATCTGTCTGACTTTCCATCTCTGATAAAAATGTGAATACACTAGGGAAAATGAACCTTATCCACAGTATTTATGAGGTGACCTTGTAAAATACCAGCATGCAGCTGTTAAGTTTACAATGAAATGAGACACAATTACATTGAAATGCTAAAGGATTGGTATCCTAATATAATTCTACCAAGTTGCTTTATAATGTAATTTAGCCAAACTATCTGTCAAAATAATTTTGTACAGCATAGGTGACGTCTTTTCAATTAGTGCCCAGAGAAATACCTTTTGAGCACTTCAAGTGGCCTGGCAATCTTTAGCCAAGGGGGCCCCGGTAGTATAATGATGGCCTGACACAATAGTTCCACTGTGCTCAATCCCGTTCCCAGGAAACCGCACAACATGTACCATTGTGTGCCATGGTTTGCTGCCCAGCCACGTTGCCCAGCTTTAGCCAGAGACACTGTGAAGCCTGGCCTATGCAGTAAAGCTCACAGCCGCATTGGTCGGAAGCCCCGCTACACAGAGACCATGGTTTATTCACCTCAAACTACGTTTGGTAGTGTTAATATCGTTTCACCAAAAAGATACTGGCTGTGGAGCGGAAGAGGTCAATAAAAGACATCTTAGTGGTTGCCAGGAGTTGTAGTAGTAGGCTTGCAAAAAGCTCTGAGCACTGCTGGTAAGCTGAAGCTGTCTAAAATAGGAAAGCAAGAGGGAAGTGTGAAGAGCAAAAAACACAGATGCACATTATACGTCCTAGACCAGTTCCTTGCTGGTCATAGCTGGTTCTGCTCCATTTATCTCTTTTGTGTGGTTTGTGCGTGCACCTCCACTCAAGGACAACTTTTGTCCGTTAGTCTTGTTTATGCTGCATAATGAATGGGATCTCTCTACGGGGAGCTTTGGTGAAAAAGCATGCAGGAGACACATGTGACAGGATCCTTTTAGAGGCCCTCAAAACAGCAGGTTGGCTCAGATGCCACAACAGGAGACCCAGGACACAGGGCCTCCCGAATAAGAGGGACCTGGGCCCACCTCATAAGGCCAAGTTCATCAGTTAGATGCATGTGCATTGTACAGAGGAAGCTCAGCAAACCTTCCCTTCAGTCGACATGTCAGTTAGGCAGCACATGGGATCCCATGGAAACAGCATTTTATATTTGAATTGCTCTACTGATGGATGGCCTTTCACAAAAGCTTTATTGTGAAAGCAGACATTCATATAAATTATGTTCATTTTAACCAGCAGAATGATATATTATTGTTATGTTATTTCACATCGAGTTCCCCATCCCACCCAGCTATTCAACATAATGGTTTAAAGCACTATAAGTGCATACAGGGTCAAGCTTTTTCCACCCTTATGCCGGGATTAATGAAAAAGCGCGACTTGCATTTAAGGTAAAATTATATTGAAGCGTTACACATTTTTACTAAATAGCACATTGTATTTTTAGAGCACACATGTGACTTGTTGATCACAACAAATATTAATTTTTTTGTCTGCATCATTATTATTTAAAATGACGTTTATCTGAGAAGTGTTTCATCCTCCCCCGCTCTCCCCTACTCTCCTACAACATGCATACTGTACTATTATGTTAATACTGCACGATCAATGCAGTGCAATGAGTATCATGACCAACTTGTATAGCGAGTGCTGGTGGGCGGGGCGGATAACGTCCGCTGGCAGTCCACGGGCAGTGTGCAAAGCATAGTGGAGAAACAGTCCTGAAAAGGCTTGCGCTTCAGCTTTGTATCAGCGCCACGATGATGCTCTGCTAGGTCAATAAAGGAATACTCACACCATGTAAAGCTATTGATTGTTTTTACAATGGTTAGCAATATTTCTTATTTTTTAAAGAATGCTACGGTAAATTGTTTTAGTACAACGGTGGACATGTTTGAATGCACACTGAGTTATGTGGAAGGCTAAAGCAAATTGTGTTCTCTTCTAACTCTTTTAGGTATTTTGAAGTCCTAATGGCATGTTGATATGCAATATATATCTAATTATTGAGTCATGATGACTACTGAGGTTATTATTATTCTAACAAAATCTGTGTGAGTGTATGACGAAGATGGTGTGTGACCTTTTAACATATTTACAAATATACTTATTGTTATTTCACTGTTCATGAAAGCTTCTGCTTTACAGTAAATGTAGCAATGGAACCTTTGACCATATGCCATACTGTATCTTTCTTTCCACAGAAAGGAATATTTTACACACAGGCCCCACCAAGGCGTCACAGCAGAGATGAGTGAGGAGAAAGCGTCAGAGGCTGTGGACAGTGGTCCTGCAGATGTCAGCGCCATTCCCAACGGGAAAGGCCACGAGGCTGTGGGCGACGCCCTGACGTCAGCCAAAACACCTGTGGCAGAGGACAGCAGGAAGTGAGTATAGTTCTGATTAGCAGACACTTCTAGGACCGCCTGCAGCGACTCTTTAGACGCAGGAGGGGTTGTAGAGTAGAGTGAAGCTTTAATTGGGCTTGCAACAGCATGTATAAATAAAATGAACCATAATAGGTTCATACAATACAGTACACATACAAACGAATAGACACAGTTTACTGTCACTAGCATTTTTTAATAGGTTTGGCAGAATACTTACAGGTACTTATACAAAGTTGGTACAGCCGTGAAACATTTCTACATGTTGAGTCTTTGTGAGATGCCAATATGTCCTATAGTAGTCATTGCATGATACTAGTGTGACCTACTGCTCAGCAGATATGTACGTCATGTCTTTTCTAAGCCTGACACAACATCACATGCTACAATGTTCCCCGAGCACATCAGATGAAAATGAATGTACCACTTGTTTCTCACTTCCAACATGGGAAAATACTTAGTTTCTCAGAATATTGTTAACATTTGGGTACAGCAGGTTCCCTCCTGCAACAGAATGTGATATTACTGTTATTGTTTACTATTGTTATTTTCCTCTCTGTGCTTTCGATGGATGGCTTTATTACCTAATAGTGCTCAGAATGCCAGGTACGGTACCTGTGTGTATACAACAACGATAAGTGCATTTGAGGTGCCATTTTTAGCTAATTGTTTTAGCAGTGACCTTGAGTACAAATGATAACAGTCAAGAAAAAGACAAAATAGAACCACCGTTTCCGTTCTAAGAATATTATTATTATTATTATTTTCTCTAAGATAAAAGCATTTTGTGGCACTTACTGTTGGTGGTCCTTGAGCGGCTTTTATACTAATACTCTCTTTTTGGTTAAGTTGAGATAAGTTGTGTTAAGGCTCTTTACTTTGTGTCAACTGACTGCACTTAACCATTTAGTTCACATTAATACTTAATGTTAACCTTTATATTATTTACAGTAATATTATAATATTGAGTAGACTGTCAATAATGTTGCACTTGTGTTATTTCTGCTTTTCAGAAGCATATCAGAATACGACAATTAAGAAATTAAATTATGCATCAATAAGTTCATAAAATATGACATAATATGCTTTTTCTTAACTGCGCACAACAACATTGACATTAAAGTACATTTGCATGTTGATGTTGACATGTACTTTAATGTTTTCTGATGATCAACTATGAAACTACAACACACATGACACTTTTTTTGACACTTTTCTAGTATTTTATGAAGTGAGTAACAATAACTTGACTCCATTAACAGGAAAATAGTGCTACATAGAATCATCTTGTCTGACAAAACATCTGATAGTGTCTCAAAAAGTTGTGTGCTGATGACCTATTGATGGAAAGTCCAAGTATTTATGTGAACAGTGTAAAACCTATTTAAGTGAACAGTGTAAAACCTATTTAAGTGAACAGCATACAACCCGATTCTTCAACAACCTGTAACAAAGAGGGTTCTGATTCAGCCTGGAATCATTTGAATGCATAACATCATTGCATTATATGTATCTTCATATATTTTGGCCTATAGTGAAATATACTGTATTATAGTAATAATAATATATTCCTTATTAAGTAATATTGAAATTACCTTAAACTCAATCAACAGTTAGTTAATATTACTTTATCAACTAACTATGATATGCTATGAATATTTACATTGGGAAATCCAAATGAAATGTTCACTGGTTCTTTTATTATTTTCCTCATAGGACACAGGATTCAGAAGCACACCTTGCAGAGAGCCAAGAGTTTCTTTCAAACATGGAGGGCAAGCCCGCCACTCGCTTCACAGATGTATGCTACCATACATTATTGAATGGGACTTAAGTATAGCTATAATAAATAACTAGTTAATAAGTAGTATTCATTTACATAATACTCTGCTTATTTTCAGTTTGAGGGGAAGACCTCTTTTGGGATGTCAGTCTTTAACTTGGGTAACGCCATCATGGGAAGTGGAATTCTGGGACTGGCATACGCTATGGCCAACACTGGAGTCATCCTATTTTTGTGAGTTGGGCATTAACAAATCAATGATTGAGTGAATGAAGAAATGTGTTATTGGATCTGATGTTTGAGCTCCCTGGTGACAGTTTCTGACTGCTACTGTTGTGCTGAGAATATAATATGGTACGTCTACACAACCCTGGCTTCGTAAATAGGAACATAAACAAGTGTTGCAGACCGCACCACACAACAACAATCCTAGCCTTCATAATGCAATTCATTGTGTGGGGCGGAGCTTCTGAAGGAGCACCCAATGGAATTGAAGGTAGAGGTGTTTTTGTTTTGATCGAGTTCAAATATTAACAAGCCTTCTCCAAAATGATTTACTATACTTTTAATTGTTATAGGCAATTAACTAGGCTGCATATTACATTTCTGAAAACACAAATTGAATGCACATGAAATAAATTCCAAACACAAATGCTACAATATAATGCAGCAGAGACAATATATATAGCAATCTGTTTGATAAAATGTTACAATTCATTTATTTGTTACAATTAATACATTTTCATCTATGTGGAAAAAATAATAGAAATGAGTAATAACCTATTTAAGATTAAATTAATCACTTGGATGCTATCAGAACTGAAATTAAAATGGTAGGGCTGTGATAGCTAGCACTAGCTAGCAGTAGCATGCATGTTTAATCACAAGCTCAAAAGTTTGTGTGTATGTGTATGTTTTCTAGCTCTTCCAGTCATCTCATGGGTGGTTCTGCTTGTACCTTTCTCACAATATTCAGGCTCATGTTTCTAGAAGGTGATTTCTACAGATAGCACAGGCACCATCAACACGTTGCTTTGTTTTGACACCTACAGTAACACCATCAGTGGCACTGCAGTGGTTCTAGAATATTCCAGGTATTGCACTCTGTGGAGCCTCATAATGCTATTCTATTGGGAATTTCAAAGTTTCAGCACTCCTGGATGGATTACAATACAAATTCTCCAGTATGGGGCATCAGTGTTTTACATTTTTGTGTTATTGCCAGCACTTGTTAAAACTATGTGCTCCACATGTTTCTTTAATCTTTTCAAACCTTTTTTGTTTTCCAATGAGAGCCTATCTTTATTAATTTTTTATCCTGATACTTATCCCATGACTTTTAATCCACATCTTTTCAGTTATATATTGTGTAGCTACCCGTGACCCAGTAAAACCGTGCCTTGTTAATAACGTCTGGTGGATTTTCCATCGTTTGAAAGAAAGCTTCTTATTTTGAGCTGAGTGGTGTGACTGTGGGTTTTCAACATCTCTGCTTGTGAGCACAGGCTGAAATTTATGTCAGCAATCTGTTCTGTGTTTGACACCTGTGTTAGAAAGGAGCCAATTTAACTCGCTACGCTAGGTAGGGGGAGCAATTAGTCTGTGTTATTCAATCAAACGTATTATGAATTCCTGCTATTATGCAGTAGACGATGAGTCACCATGTGGCGGCCGGAGCGAGGCAGAGACGGGACCCACAGTGTCCGTCCGGCGGACTCTTGCCAGTGTCCCCAGCGCCACGAGCTGTTAGCTGATTGTTTCCAGCTGTGTGGGTGTGGGGAAAGGTTGGCATTTTGCTTTGTTTGTTGTCGGTCATTAGATTTTTGCCCGGACCGTCTGTTGCTGTCTCGTGTCTCCTTCTTACTGTCCGCAGGTGCGCCAGCCACCTGACGCATTACACACTGCATATCTGTCTATCAGACAGATGTCACCTGCTGTCATCCAATAGCATTACATTAGATTACACTACAACTCTTTCAAATACGTAATGCTCTTGTGTGCTCACATCATCCGGAATAGTAATCTGTTTTGAATAAAAGCTCCTGTTCCTCACAGAAGTAAGTTAGTCTGCTGTTTGTGTGTTCAGTAGGTTCTCCACTGACCTGTTCATCTACTGAAATCACTTGTGTCCTGCTATGAAGAATGCGGCAGGATTGTTAAGTGTTCTACTCATTGACTGTGGCTTAATATACTTTATAGATGCTGTGGGGCGGGCAATATGTGTTTCCTCTACATGTCTGCAGTCATCACAGTCATCACAGCCTGACTGTGACTGAAAAGCCTGAACTTTCCAGGTCCATGTAGGAACACTATAAGGAGTTGGCCGTTTTTCCATAAGAGTCATTGCTGCGGTGGAAAAGTGCCCCGTCATTTGACAGACAAAGTATGCAGTTCTATGTTCAGCTGGCTAGCGCCTGATTTCAGAACGCCTTCTACTAATAAAGAACAATTGAAAAAAGACGCCTCTCACTGCATAAAGCTGGCAAGCCATGCTTGTGTTTCAGACACACAGTGTGCCTTTAAATGCTAGGCACAATGTAATGAGGGCAAGAGGGTTGTCATACCAGAATGCAGGCCACAGTGCTGTAGCTGTTCTCTAGCGAAGGCTATGGCAAATGAGATTTGGATCTCATTTGCCAGTGGCGTGATATTCCACCATATGCAATCATTATTGAGGCCTGAGCTTGGAATGCGTGTTTGGGGGGGGGGGGGTCTGAGAGAGAGACCCAGAGCAAGGAGCAAGGGAGACCCAAGTCTGTCAGCACTTCTGTCCTCCCACTGCCAATGCACTGGTTGACCACAAGTCAGCTGTGCATTCTTCCACAGTGCCCGGACACAAAGACCATGTGAAAGGGCCCACAGTTGAAGTCAGGGTGAAGGACGATCGGCCTCTCCTTCCAGGGGGAGAATGAGGCTGTGTGAGAGAAGCAGAACATGGGAGAACGAGAGTGTGCCGCCAAGACTAACAAAGAAGGGAGAGAATAGTTGCAAGGAGGGAAAAATCATGGTTTTTCTCATAAGACCACATCAGGCCATTTGGCTCAGGGCCCCAACAAATCGTGGCTGCATGGAGCTAGCTAGGTTATGTGAACAAGTGACTACAGTATTTGTCACCTCACCTACCTTTGGATCTGACCTTTTCACCCAGGTCCAATCAGAATACATTTCACAATGAGCTTCATGTGCAAATTATCACATGAAATACAAACGACAAATCTGAAAACACAATTAAATTAACTCCTACCGGGAAAGATATCGACAAAGATCAGAACTGATTCATGTGTGGCCACACGAAGGACACTCCAAACAAAACGTGTTTGAAAGCAAAGTAATTGCAAACATGTAGCCTAACGCCTTGGTTCGACACTTTCATAAATAATGCTGTCAGATTTGTTCCCGTTTAAAGAAAGAGCGAATGAGAGAAAGGCATTATTTCTAGCATTCTGTCGACTATAAAGTCAACAAGGCTGTAACAGCGCTGTGCAAATACCGTAATGTTCAGAATAACAGAGCACACCAAATGCAAGTGCAGCTGACCGCCACAACCATTGCACAGGTCCAGCTGTGCGTTGTCAAGGACCCTTTTGTCACAATGAAAGCAACAATGAGTGTGTAAATACGTTTTAATTCCCCTGTTGCCATGGTTAAAACAGCGAGTCAGAGGAGGATGGAGGCCTAATGCTTCACAACATGTTTAGGATTTGTTTTATCTCTTTCACAGAGTCCTCCTCACAGTAGTGGCCCTTCTGTCATCATACTCCATTCATTTGCTGCTCAAGTCCTCTGGGATTGTGGGTACGTATGTATCCTCTGCATTATTCTAGAACATGACGTATGCTATGTGCTATGGACATTGCATAAACCTACATGTGTAACCTGTACACGTGGAAAATCTTACGGTATCTTATGTGGAAACCGCAAGAATGGCATATACTCGGGTCAAGCACAATAGCTGTCAGGTCTAACAAAACCAGGGTTGACCAGAGATGAATGAAGCAGTGGAATGTTCCACATAAACGCTAAACACCTGTGAACCCCCGTACCACATTCAAGCCCCCTTGACAACCAGAATTTGTCCTCAGCAGGACACTTATTCCTCAGTATGTTCATCCACTTCCATTGTTTATCAATAACAAAAGCAGAATGTCTTCTCAAGTTCTTCCAGTTTGTTGTTGTAGAGTTTAATTTCAAGTATGTACTGAAATACGTTTAAATCGAACATGTGCATATATCTTATATTATCTTAATTATTGTAAACTCAACAACTATTTCAAGTGTCATTTCGTGTTTTTGAACAAAACGTTTTTGTATGTTTTTGAACAATGGAAGTCAATAAGTGAATGTCAGTGACCAATGTCATCATGGAGCATGCAGTGTAACTGTGTGGGGCATGGTCCTCAGGGATCCGGGCATATGAACAGCTAGGGTACCGTGCCTTTGGTACGCCAGGGAAGATGGCCGCTGGCATCGCCATCACACTACAGAACATTGGAGGTGAGAGAGAGAGAGAGAGAGAGAGAGTAATGTATCATTACGTCTAAAACACACACACACACACACACGCTGTACATAAATGCATAAACATTTAGAAATGAATGTCTTTATGTCTTGTGCATGGTTGTGTTTCCTTGGCTTGGGTGTTCAGACATTTGTGAATGTGCAGCTGTTATTTTCAAGTGGTAACCAGTTGCCCTTGGTATAGCCTTGAAACCTTTACACGTTTAGAAATGATTTCTGGTAGCTTTCGATGTGGACATGTAAGAAACTAGAATTGTATTATATTATTTGGTCTAATATAGCAATGTTTTAGTTATTAAACATTATGTGTTTGTAGAATATATACAAATATATGGCAGACTGTTGTAAGGAACCTAAGCATAAGCTTCTATTACTCCACATCTCTCTCGCCTCCACAGCCATGTCCAGTTACCTGTACATAGTCAAGTATGAGTTTCCTCTGGTCATCCAGGCATTCCTGAGGGTGGACCATCCTGCAGGGTGAGTGTGCTGCTGCGTCTTTCTGACCTTCATTTCCGTTCATGATTCTCTCCAGCAGGAACACTCTCGGGTCCAGTGAACACCTGCTTATCCAAATGTCACGCGGGGGATAAGTGCAGGTCTCACTGTAACAATTGCTGTCTATTTTTAGCTCGGTGTGTAGCAGTTACGCTAGCCAATTCTCCCCGGGAGGTCCCAGTGGGTGGCAAACTGGGTTCACTGTCTAATGAAATGCTTCTGCCGCTTTGCGAAATGATTTCAACATTATTTACGTTATATAGTGTACACAGTATATTTTGTTCTGATTATGTTATTCTACAATCTACATTATTATTGTAATATCTATTCATCCATGGCAAAAATGCTTAAATAATATGCAAAATAAATTGGTTGTGGGGGGGTTGTGGGTAAAATAACGTTTTGCCCTCTGTGCTGGGTGAGATATCTCAGCAGCCATGGAAATCTGTCAAGCGTGCCAGCTGGCAGCCTCGGTGTGCCCAGCCTGGCATGCAGCCACCCTCCACAGCTGATACAGGGTAAACGTGCAGCGTAGAGAAAGACACCATCAAAACACAGACAAGGACTCCGGTCGACATGGCTGTCAGCGCCAGGCATACGTCTAGGGGGAACTAGGGCAAACAGTCACCCTTGTGTGGATTGAATTGACAGTTGATTGCCCTTAACACCGATTAGGACGTCCTTGCACATGTGCAGGAGTATTAGCAGTGAAATACGGAATGTCACTTATGTATCACAAACAGGACAAGAGCTGCAAGTGTTGTATGACGCCAAGTATAATGATGACGATAATTAGGTCATTCAGCAACTATTGACACAATTTTAGCATTGCCAATACCTGCTATTCAGAACATACAACATAAAACATATTCATTTGACTAGCTAGCGGTGTGTGTACTCTATATGACAAGTGTTCATTACTATAAGCATCCCTTGTTCCCTGTTCCCTGCTAGACTTCAACATGCACTCAAAGCCACTCAAGCTAAAGAAATGATGTCACACCTCAGAACTGTTTTCCCAGGGTCTGGTTGGGTCAGGTTATGGTCTGGCACTGTCTGCAGTCAGATTTAGCAATGCAATTATGGCTATATGTTTTTTGGAAATGACATATTGCAGTGTGTGTCTCCGCTGGTTGTTTACGTGGGCGTAGAATTACGAACCATGAGCTATGGAGAAATCGAATTAATATAGACCAGCCAACACCTCCGGCTGTGTGTGTGTGTGTGCGTGTGCGTGCGTGCGTGCGTGTGTGCGTGTCAATGTAACACAGAGCTACTGGTGTTGTTATTTAAGCATCCTGATGTATTTATAGTTGGTGTTGCTATAGTTGCTATGTGTGTGTTTCTGTGTGTGTGTGTGTCCATAGGACAGATGGCTAGGCAGCTCTATTGGGCAGATTGACAGCAGGATGGATGAGCCATTATGTCGTACTATAGCAAAAGGGGTGCATCAGCTGCACCATACTTTAGGATCTTATTGTAGCTGTCAAAATGGTACGCTATTCAGCATGTTCACTCTGGCAGCACACATTACATTCATTTACATATCTGATTTAAATGAAAGCTATTTTGATGTGGTACTACACTTATTCATCATACCTGGTTGTCTTTACTGAGCTAGAGGATTATGGGTACACAGAGCCGGCTCTCGGCTTCCTGACACAACCATGACTTTAGACCTCAGTACTAGTTAGCCAGTGCATGCCAGAAGGCTTTCCCAATGTCCAGCGTTGTCAGGACGGCCAAGTCATTTGGCGTGGAGATGAGTGTAACGTGTGTGTGTGTGTGTGCGCGAGCGTGCGCGTGTGCTCTGTGCGGACTGTCTGCAAAGATGTCAGAGATGTAATATTTAAAAGGTAGGATTTGTGTTCTGCATTCAGTATTTCTCAGCGTAAACTGTGGTAGTTCACCTGTCTCCACGCACATGCACGTGCACATTGTGCACTCACCAGCAGAACTACTTGCAGTACAAAACATCCTGGTTGTATATAGGCTCAGACTTACTGGAAACTTAAATGTCAACTGGTCTTTGCATTGTTAGGTTAATACATTCTAACACACTGGAGTAGACCATATAGTTTCCATTTAGCCCTGGTGACTTTTACTGTAATGTGTCAGCAGTAGCTGCTGAATTAGATGTATTTGGTTAGAAAGAAGTTGGATTAGTGTTCAGTTTGCTTAGTTGTATATAGGGCTATAGTTGAGAAGTAGATATTGGCTGACTTTAAAAGTATAGATTAAAAAATGCACTTTTTGTCAAAATCTGTGAATTTATCCTCACCGTTCACAAGCTGTTCACTCTGAGCACTGAAAATAATATTAATAATAATAATATTAGTAATAATAATAGTCTGGTGTTTCTACACAGCTGTTGCTCTGTAAATGGGAATGCAAACAGTCTAAGACTGTGCATGTCCAATTTGGGGGTGCGGAGCTTCTGAGCTTCTGAAGGGAGAGGTGCTAGTCTTTTTCTAGCAATGCTTACTCTACCTTTAAGTGCAAACCAGCATTTCTACATTTTCCATGGATAAAGAGCCTCAATTGCTGGACTGCAGCCCCCACTGCAATCAATAGTTTCCACGTGGAACATGTTTAAAATACTTTAGGATTCATTGGAGCATTTAACTCAAGTGATTGGTAATCCATCAAGTCACTCTATTTGTGTCTTTCTCTCCCCAGTGAATGGTACTTGAACGGAAACTACCTCGTGATCATTGTGTCGATCGCTGTCATTCTGCCTCTGGCCCTGATGAAACAACTAGGTGAGTGTTATCTCTTACATTTCCATATGAGTGTGTCTCTGTGCGTGAAGAGGCAAGTTAAATAATGTATCCTTCCCTTCTCTTTCTCCATCTGTATTTATACCTGACCTGTCCCACATTGTGTTTCAGACTCCTTTACTGTGTTCAGTTAAAGGTGCCACAAGTCTCACGTGTGTTTGAATCTGTAGGGGGAGCAGTAGTACATTGTGTGAGCCTGTAGGGGGAGCTGTGGAGAGTGTCTGCCATTCAACATTGCATCTTCACCTGTGTGTGCAGAGTGGCTGGCGCTACTCTCCACAGGAACATTCACTGGCTGCGTTTCACACCAAAATAACAAAGAGTATTACCATGGGTTTTCAACCACAAGTGCAGGAGCTTCAAAACAGAGTTCATTGTTTATCTTCCACCTTACTCGTCAACGACAGTCATCTGTGATGTGAACAAACGCAGTGTCTTTCATGTGACATAAGTAAGGTCCCCTAAATGCTGTCAGCACCACATTTACATCACACACTGTAGGTTCACTCGTGGTCAAAGCGGTCACAAAGCGGCCATTACGCAACGATCTGCGGACGATGGAGAGGGAGGAAAGCCTTGGGTGGAAACCTGTGCCTCTCAATGCACACCAGCCTTTCCAATGGGGTGACAAGATACCTTGGGATGATTTAAACATGAGTGGTTTTTATGCTAATAATAGAAGTGCTTCGTTGCACTGTTTATGGGAAGGAGGGGGTCCTTGGTCAAAACGTTTTATCAGAACAGCCTTTTAAGGAATCAACAGGAAAGCAGTAGCGCTACTGATGGGTTATTCTGGGGCTGTGGGGATGTTGCTTGTTGCAGGGGAGGCTAGATTAGCATATTGCTCCATGTTAATTGAGGCTTAGAGTGGTGTTATCCTGACAGGCAGCGATGGTCACTGTAATGCCCACCGCCCAGGCAGATGAAAGCAGGCGGGCTACGTCATGTGGGAGTGATGTAATGAAGCCTGTGTGTGTGTGTGTGTGTGTGTGTTTTCAGGGTACCTTGGATACACCAGTGGCTTCTCCCTGAGCTGCATGGTCTTTTTCCTCATCGCAGTAAGTGTTGGATGGGCCCGCCACGTCAGTCTGTGTGTGTCTGTGTGTGTGTGTGTGTGTGTGTGTGTGTCAATGGGATAGTGATTCCACTAGTTTCCCCTCCCGGCGTGACAGAGTTGGTATTCCCCCTCTGTCCCTTCCCATCTCTGTGGGGAGGGGGGGGGGGGTCTTTTGTAGCATGCGCTCTCAGAAGAGCGTTGCTTCTGTGCGTCTCCCTGACCCACTTTGGGTTTGTGCTAGCTGTAATCCACACACGGCGCTCTCTCTCCCTCTCTCTCTCTTTCTCTCTCTCCCTCTCTCTCGCTCTCTCTCTGTCTCTCTCTCTCTCTCTCTCCCTCTCTCTCTCTCTCTCTCTCCTTAACCTCCTTTCCTTCCTCACTAGTTCTGTTCCTGCTGTCCTTGCCCTGACTGGTCCTGTGTACGCTGGTACACTGTGTGTGTGTGTACTCGTGCGTGTGGTGCTTCACTTTCATCTCATCTCGTCTCCTCCTGCTCCCCCTACAGGTCATCTATAAGAAGTTCAACACGCCCTGTCCGTTCACAGACTTCTCCTTCAACATCACGTCTGGCGTCGCTAACGTCAGCATGGCCGATCCCGGCGGGGAGCCACACCCGTCCTGCGTTCCTAAAATGATCAACATGAACACCCAGGTGAGTTGCGCTGCCCCCTGCTGGCGGCCCATGATGACGGGCTGCGACAGGAAGCGCAGACCACAGAGCCTCTTCGTAGCACGGACATCACATTTGGCTGAAAGCACGCAACACTGTGCCTCCCCTGAAGAGGCCCGGGCTTCATTACATTACTTTAAGGTGTTGATGGACTCTAGCTTATGCGAGGGCCTAAAGACGGGGCACTGCCTTTCCCTCCTCTGACGTATTGACCACAGTGTTGGGAAAGGCCTGACATTTCTCTAGGCAGCAGGTGCACAGTGACTCACAGCTACCGCCACTGACAGTGATCTGATGAGAACAATCTGTTCACTTAGTACAGCAGGTTTACGCGCCTCGCTCGTGCCTTTGTCAAACCCTATTAAGTATGTATTGCCGTCCCTTAAAGGTGTGTGACATTTCTGTCCTGCCTGCGCCAGTAAGGCCAACCCTCGCTGCTTAGCAGCGTACGGACGGGCAAGGCATTCTTAAACAGGCTAATGCTGGTCAGTAGCCAGGTCCAAGTTAATCACAGGGAAACAATTAGCTCTCTGTGATGTGTCTGAGGGGAGTAATGGTCTGTAAAGTGCGAGGTTGGTGGTGAGATGTTTGGGACGGCGCCACTGTATCCATGGTGAACTGTTGGGGTTCATTTTCAGACGGCCTACACCATTCCCATCCTGGCCTTTGCCTTTGTGTGTCACCCAGAGGTGCTACCCATCTATACCGAGCTGCGCAAGTATGTTCCCCCCCACCCACTGGTTCGTAGCGCTCCACACCACAGTCCACTTTGTGCATGGCTGACTACGGCCCAGACATTTGATTTGAGACTAAATTCACACACAGAATGGCATGCTCTTCATTTCAGTTATCACCCTGCCTTGAACCACTTGTTTGCACTTTGAAAGTGAGCTAATGAAATTGTTCAAGCTTATTCTTACAACTACAGAAAATCGAACATATATTCAGGACTTTATTGAGTATTTCATTTTAAAGTTGTATCAAATATTGCAATATTGTACAGCAAAACTTGTAGATTGTGTTAGCGGTGGTGTTGATGGTGTGTGCTTTGTGTGACAATGTCTTCTGATTTCAGCCCCAACCAGAAGAAGATGCAACAGGTATCCAACATATCCATCACCGTCATGTATGTTATGTACTTCCTGGCTGCTCTATTTGGATACCTGACCTTCTATGGTAAGGCCTGATCCATGGCACTATAATCTCTGACTTGCTCTCTCCGTCTCTCACTTAGCCAGTGCTGCGTTCACTTACTGCAAGCTTGTTAAGTGTTTTTAAACGATTTATACCTTGTCATGGTTGTTGTCTGATTTGGGTTTTGTATGTTTTGTGTAACATGCACAGAGAAAGGTAAAGAGAATAGAAATTATATTTATACAACTCCTCCATCTAGTGGCCATTTTTGCATTGCACATGTGCTATCTTGATTTAATACACTTATAAGGCAGTCATATTTCATACCAATCAAGGTGATGCCAGTGATATTATTCAGTATAATATAAAACACGTTAAGGTTTTATTTAACCCTTGACTTTGTACAATAATTTTCATTTCACATTTGCTGAGGTTGCCATTAAATGAAACTGTGAAATTATATGAAATGAATATACAAGTATATACAAGTATTAAGTCAATGGCACATACAAATGCCGATCGGGTTCTAGTCCACAACCAATATATGTTTCCCCCAAACGTAATATTGAGGTACGGAGCTACATTCACATACAACAGCAGTTCCCATCTGCGTCATAATATTGTTGTCCTTGACATCACTACCATGTCCTGTGTGTGCGTGTGTGTGTGTGTGTGTGTTTTAGGCGAGGTGGAGCCTGAGCTGCTACACACCTACAGTCGCATTAACCCGTACGACACCGTGATCCTGTGCGTGCGTGTGGCCGTGCTTACGGCCGTCACCCTCACAGTGCCAATTGTGCTGTTCCCTGTAAGTCCACAGCTGCAGTATAAGCTACAGTATGTCCTATAGGCACTGTCAGTCACATTCTCTAATGACATTCCCTGGTGTTGTGTGCGTGCCACCAGGTACGGAGAGCCATTCAGCAGATGCTGTTCCCCAACAAGACCTTCTACTGGCCGCGCCACATTGCCATCGCTTTGACCCTGCTCACGTTTATCAACCTGCTGGTCATCTTTGCCCCCAACATCCTGGGCATCTTTGGCATCATCGGTAGGTTGGCACTAACCTTTAAGCTCCACTCACTTCACCCTGACAATATAGGGAGTACGTATTCATCAGTGGTTCTAATTGTATAATCCTTGACCAGACCCAAACACATTGCTCTTATTTTTTGCTCTTGGTAGAACACATATCTGGCCACAAGGGGACAGTGATAGAAGGCCACACACTACACAAACACACACATACTAAACTGTTCTAATCACATCAGTTATAATCTAAACACAATGCTGTACAGCTCTGCTGTTTAGAAGATTTTAAAATAGGCACCTTATGAGAATATAAAGCAAATGTATCATTATAATTATACAGCATTCAACATATATAAAACAAATTTCACATTTATAATAATAAACTCTTGTATTATGTACCATTTATTAATATACAAATATAAATGAATTATTCTTCAACAAGTTGAAGGTGTAGTGTAATTTTAATTTTAATTTAATGTGGGAGGGACTGTATTTGAGATCATATAATGCACTGTTCAGAAAGAATGTACACTTTAAAACGCAAACCCCTCAATACAAGGTATTTGATTTATAATGAACTAATACTTTTGGAACCAAAATAATATGCTTACAGTTGGGTGGGTTACAACTATACAATACACTATTTGTTGAAAAGCTAGGATCTGCAGCTCACAAATACTAATGTAATCTATCAAATTAAGTCAATTTTATTTATATAGGCCTTAATCACATTACAGTCTCAAAGGGCTGTAAGCCCACATTTCACATGGAAACAAACAACACCCCTTAACCTGCTCCTCCCTCTATAACAATACTTTGTATTCATTATTTAGAATTATGGCATAGAATGTTTTATTTTGTTATACTGTAGGTATCTGTAGCTTCAGTTTAGTTGTGTGTACTACCATTTTATCCAACAAGCTAAATGATTGAGGTGAATGTAAACCGCTGCAGAATGCCACTTTACCTCATTTAGTTTTGTCATTGTTATTGTTATGTTATTTCCAGGCGCTACATCTGCCCCATGTCTCATTTTCATCTTCCCTGCCATCTTCTACATTCGTATTGTACCCAAAGAAGAAGAGCCCATGCGCTCCACCCCAAAAATCCTGGTGAGTTTAAATTGCCTGCATTTTTGCAATTGCGTAGGACCCGGGGTGGACGGGTGGGACATGTCCCTCCCTATATTGAAAACAATATTTGTCCCATCCAAAATGTATCCCGTGAGGGAGAAATACATTAATAAATATAAAACTCATATTTTCAAAGCGCGACCGGCAAAATGCGCCAGTCTCGCTCTGAAACAGACTTTTGTCACATCTTAATGTCTGATTGGTAGAACAAGGTATGTTTACACCAACTTTAAACTGTCTGTCAGAAGCCTAACCACTCAACTTTGGATAATGTGCCTATGTAGCCTAAATGTTTCATGCAAACTACTTCTTCCATGATCCCAGGCTGCATGGGTAGGCTTGAACCTCTTGAATCGTAGTCTCTATAGGCAATAATCACATAATGTGCTGATCATGTTTTGTTATAAAATTGTTGATAACTCATCGGAGATTTGTCCAGCTGTGTGACTTTCACGTTCATTCTTCTGCTCCTTGAATAGACCCAATTAATTTAAGCCTATCAGTAACCGTTTTTGTGTTTGTAGACTATAGCCTACTTGCCCATGTATAGTCTCATGGCATAACGTCAAAATATAAATTTCTGCAGCAAGTCTGTGAAAAGGAAATCACAACTGACTAGGCCTATCAGTGGTTATAATGTCTGACAATATTAATAGCATCTCCAGTTGTATTTACGCCCCCCCCCCGCCCCCCTGCATATTAGTGGTGTAACGGATCGTAGTTGATCCGTGACCCGTACGGATCACTTCCCACGGTTCAGCATGCACGAGAACCACAGATTTATTGCAAAGTTATAATTTGTATTGCCACTGTTGTCTTTTAATGTAGCCTAAGAAATCTCCAGTTGCAGTTAAGAGACGTTTTGAAGTGCTGAATCAATGTTGGGTTTTCATGTGATCGGGGCATGTTGAATTAAACCAGCTGCTCGCAAGAGGGCTGAACGCGCAGAGTGTGCTTGGAGCTAAAGTGCCAGTGTTTTCAGTCGTCTTTTCTCTGCCGTGCTTCGCACACTGTGCAAGGATTGCCGTGGGTTTTACCTGCTTCACCGGCACTAATGCGGAGAATGAATCAGGTTTGCATTCATTGTGCTCGAGTGTGCTGCTATGAGGAAGATGTTTACATGGTTCTTTATTCAATCTGTGTCAGCTCTTTCTCACTTTATCTAATGCTCTTTTCCAGGCTGCCATCTTTGCTGGAATAGGCTTCCTGTTTATGATAATGAGTCTCAGCTTCATCATTATTGATTGGACGTCCGGGAGCGATAAAGGGCACTAGGCTCCACCTGCCATCTACCTTTAGCATTGTAATGTTAAGATAGTGTTCTGTGTTGTACTTTTTAATGTGTTTGTTTCATATGTGTTGTTGAAGATGCCCTGTATGTTCCAAACAGCAAAGCGCTGGCCACAGAGTAGTCGTCTACAGTTCAGTAGGGCTTCTTACCAACCCTGACTAACATTTTCTCTAAGAGGATGATGCTACTTCCAAACACTGACCACAAGGCCCAGGCCAGTACGCTTTTTGGTTGTTAAATTACTAGTGCATTTTGTGAAGAATGGACCAGGTTCCATTAGGTTGGCTGTGGAAGGAACATGTCCTGTGTCTATAATGAGGCAGGTCAAGTGAAGTGTTTGTGAAGGTTGTATGTGGAGCTGCCATTACACTTCCCAATCCCAACCCAGTTACTAATAACTATCTGCAAACTCTTCCATGTACAGAACTCTGGTTTGTAGCTGTCATACAGTATTCTGTACTAGCAAATCAATTCCATTCTTTTAGAATATTTATGTCTATTTAAGTTATTCAGATACATACAGTACATACAGTATGCGCAATTGCAGAGACAATGTGTGGCATATAAAGATGACAGGCAGGCAGACAGGCAGAGAGAGAGAGAGACGTTGAAGGAGTCTTTGGTCCCTGTTCCACCTGTGCTGCTGCTATTTATATTCTGGCTATTGGTGGCGCTCACTTGTATGCCTCAGAGGACGGGACAGAGATGTACAATATGTGAAACTATTGTATCACATATCCATGGCAATGTATTATAGATGTATATTTTTCAATAATCTCTGTACTTCATTTAAACCTCACAAGTTACAGTATACCATGTTTGACTTGAGAGGCGGTCTTCCATAACATGTGTTAACAGCATAGTGCCAGCTTCAAAGTAATATATTGAAATGGTGTTTAGATGTTTCAAAGTACAGACAACTAGAAATAGTGCAATAGCTATATGAAAGAAATCATACTTTACTAATCCCCCTTAAGAGAAATTCATTCTCTGCATTTAACCCATCCCTGAAGGGAGCAGTGACCAACTCCAGATTGATGTCAGTATCTGACAGATTTATTGCAAAGTTATAATTTGTATTGCCACTGTTGTCTTTTAATGTAGCCTAAGAAATCTCCAGTTGCAGTTAAGAGACGTTTTGAAGTGCTGAATCAATGTTGGGTTTTCATGTGATCGGGGCATGTTGAATTAAACCAGCTGCTCGCAAGAGGGCTGAACGCGCAGAGTGTGCTTGGAGCTAAAGTGCCAGTGTTTTCAGTCGTCTTTTCTCTGCCGTGCTTCGCACACTGTGCAAGGATTGCCGTGGGTTTTACCTGCTTCACCGGCACTAATGCGGAGAATGAATCAGGTTTGCATTCATTGTGCTCGAGTGTGCTGCTATGAGGAAGATGTTTACATGGTTCTTTATTCAATCTGTGTCAGCTCTTTCTCACTTTATCTAATGCTCTTTTCCAGGCTGCCATCTTTGCTGGAATAGGCTTCCTGTTTATGATAATGAGTCTCAGCTTCATCATTATTGATTGGACGTCCGGGAGCGATAAAGGGCACTAGGCTCCACCTGCCATCTACCTTTAGCATTGTAATGTTAAGATAGTGTTCTGTGTTGTACTTTTTAATGTGTTTGTTTCATATGTGTTGTTGAAGATGCCCTGTATGTTCCAAACAGCAAAGCGCTGGCCACAGAGTAGTCGTCTACAGTTCAGTAGGGCTTCTTACCAACCCTGACTAACATTTTCTCTAAGAGGATGATGCTACTTCCAAACACTGACCACAAGGCCCAGGCCAGTACGCTTTTTGGTTGTTAAATTACTAGTGCATTTTGTGAAGAATGGACCAGGTTCCATTAGGTTGGCTGTGGAAGGAACATGTCCTGTGTCTATAATGAGGCAGGTCAAGTGAAGTGTTTGTGAAGGTTGTATGTGGAGCTGCCATTACACTTCCCAATCCCAACCCAGTTACTAATAACTATCTGCAAACTCTTCCATGTACAGAACTCTGGTTTGTAGCTGTCATACAGTATTCTGTACTAGCAAATCAATTCCATTCTTTTAGAATATTTATGTCTATTTAAGTTATTCAGATACATACAGTACATACAGTATGCGCAATTGCAGAGACAATGTGTGGCATATAAAGATGACAGGCAGGCAGACAGGCAGAGAGAGAGAGAGACGTTGAAGGAGTCTTTGGTCCCTGTTCCACCTGTGCTGCTGCTATTTATATTCTGGCTATTGGTGGCGCTCACTTGTATGCCTCAGAGGACGGGACAGAGATGTACAATATGTGAAACTATTGTATCACATATCCATGGCAATGTATTATAGATGTATATTTTTCAATAATCTCTGTACTTCATTTAAACCTCACAAGTTACAGTATACCATGTTTGACTTGAGAGGCGGTCTTCCATAACATGTGTTAACAGCATAGTGCCAGCTTCAAAGTAATATATTGAAATGGTGTTTAGATGTTTCAAAGTACAGACAACTAGAAATAGTGCAATAGCTATATGAAAGAAATCATACTTTACTAATCCCCCTTAAGAGAAATTCATTCTCTGCATTTAACCCATCCCTGAAGGGAGCAGTGACCAACTCCAGATTGATGTCAGTATCTGACTGGAGGGTGAACCTGACATGTTTTTGATAGTGGGGGAAACTGGAGCACCTGGAGGAAACCCATGTAGACACGGGGAGAACATGCAAACTCCACACAGCAAGGCTGGGTCAACTGGGGTTTGAACCCTGGACCTTCTTGCTGTGAGGCCACAGTGCTATCCACTGGGCCACCGTGTTGCCTAATAGTTTAGTTAGGTTAGGTTGGACTGGGTTGGATTGCTTTACTATTTTTAAACAGCAAAGCAAATATGGAATCCAGACTCTAAAGGTTCTAAGTCGAACAAGGATGGTTTTTACTTGGATATTTGATATGTTGTTTCTGAACATACAATGGCCGTAATCAGAGATAACCAAAGTGTGTATATATATATATATATATATATATATATATATATAAATATATATATATACAGGGTAACTTCTAAGTGGATAGTCAAGAGTTCAGTGTAAATATGGTTGTTTTCGGGGCTACATTTTATCTCTTATGGAAATGGGAATATTTTGATGCCACAGGCTCAAAACAATGGGACCACTATCTCTACCAACATTGTAAAGTTGTTGGCTAGCTATAACACACTTATCTAAAAGCACAATTTATTCTAACACCCATTAATAATTAAACATGAAAACTAATTATTTCTTGAAGGGTTGTTCCTTTGTTTAACAAAATCTTAGATATTGCCTTAATTACCATAGAGAATATCTTGAGGAATTAGAAGTGTACTAAGGTAACATGGTACAATCTAGAACTTGAAGTTAACGTTCTTGTGATTTTCATTTCTAGCTTTTCCTCTAGAAATTCTGATTATATCCCTTAACTTTGTACTGTAGATTGCACAACTAATTAATGGATGTACTTGTCAGGAGCTTTTAAGTGTTAGTGTTGTATACAAAAAAACAATAGCTCTACTGTATTCAAATTGTGCTGATTGAGATATGTATTATTACGCCCTGGACCTATGATCAAATGAATAATTAGAGTGTTTGGTGGGTCTCTTAATATGAATAGATTAACTGTTGGTTGGCCAACAGCTGGTGTTTGTCTGTTTTTATGTTTTTTAATTTTATAGTGATTTGAGGCATTATAACTTGTCCCTGTTGTTGCTTTTTGGAATTCAATACTAATTTGGCACTACTAGTAAGTTGGTACTCGTCTTCATTTAAAATGTTTTCTTTTCATTATATCAAACCAGACAACAGTGAGTGTAGTATGTGTATTGTGCAAGTATTATCAGTGTTCAAACACTTTGTGATTAAGCCTAACACATGTATCTACATTGCCACAATTCAGTTGTATAAGGAGGTAATAATTTATGCATCAGTTGTTTGAACAAACTTCAGTGTGGACAGTGTTTATACAAAGACAGGATTGACCTCTTCCACATCCTATCCCACCACAAAGTTACCACATAGACCTTCCTTGAGTCTGTTATTCATGACAGTGCGGTCTTAAAGGTACACTCGATAATTTGTGCCTTATGGCTAAATGAGTGTTACAGAAACAATGTTTTGTTTGAATGTTTGAGCATACATGCTCATTTTACCATACCCTATAGCTAGTAGTATTTGTACAATACTGTGAGCTAGAGCAGAATTTGGTGGTTTCATTTGATAAATTGTTGACACAATCTGGTGGTATTAGAAATGTTTGGCTCAATGGCATGTGCATATAAAGTATGTTAACACAAGTAAGTGAGAAACGTATATCACTGGAAGAGATATAGTTTTCATAAGCGCTGATACAAGATAACTCTTGATGTCTCATGGTCTGGTTTGTGTTCTGTCCTTTCTTTGTGAGTTATTGAAACGTGTGGCTGAATAGTAACATATTAAATATTGATGTCAGCAAACATTTATAAATAATGTATATAAATGTAAACCCTTTATATTCTATATGCATATCTAGTTTGTATAATGTAAATAGCAGGTACAGTTTAGATTAAAAATATAAATGTGATAATTTTGGAAGTGCTTTTGACTATTTTGCCCTTCAATTTATGTCTCTATTTTCTTGTATCTCAATATATTTTAATACAGTTATTGTACTGTAAACAATGTTGCAATAAAGACAATGATGTAACATTATTTAGTCAAATCAATGGCTGCATTTTATTTTCACTTAGACGGAAATTAATCCTCTAGATGCCGCTAAACAACTGGGATTTTGGTACACGTTATTCCATGGTACACCTTACACGCCATTTTATGAATACAGATAGTTATGATTACGATTACTAGCCTACTAGATTGATTTTATTTTCTTATACCTAGTGTGTCATAAATAGTAGACCCTATTCTTATCTCATTCCAAGTCACTTGTAATAGCGTGTGTGCGTGTAAACTACATTTCCCAATATGCATCAGGGGTGGGCGTTTTTGAAAAGGCTGGCACTGCTGATTTGGGAGGTGACAGTGCTGTCTTCGTTTAGTCAGGCGTTGGGGGAACTTCAGAGTAGCTACGGGTGTGGCTTTAAACGTGCTAAATCTCAACGAAGGGAAATAATGCATAACGGCATCGCATATTAAAAGAGCATTAGGTCAAGAAGAAAAACGACTAGTTGATGTAAAGTGGCTATGTGGATGTAGGTTTAACACCTCGTTGGTATTGGAATCTGCCTCGGTTACAGTAAACAGCTGGAATACTTCTGAACTTCTTGGGACATTTTATGTGAATAACCTGTGCTGATGACTGACTGAAGGATTTCGCGTCTCTTAAAAATACCCCATCTTAAAAGTTCCACAAAGTTATTGGCCCACCTGACACCTTTCTGTTCCTTCGAAGTTCATCCCTGATGTTAGATTGTTGACGGAACAACGACTCTTCGGATTACCCTGAAGGAGGCAAAAAAGTTGTCCACATATTGTCCTTCACTATTTTTCGTGGACGAACCAACCGTTACTATCGCAAAAGGAAATCACATCATAACTTGGCTGAGGAAAGCTTTTATTATTGAATAAAGGCTTTCAAACACAGCTACAACCGTCAACACATTTCTCGTAATATAATACCATAAGCTGCAGACCTGAAGCGCGCACTAGGAACCATGGGTTGTACAGTAAGTCAGGAAGATAAAGCGGCGGCCGAGAGGTCCAAAATGATTGACAAAAATCTAAGAGAAGATGGAGAGAAGGCAGCAAGGGAAGTGAAACTTCTGCTCTTGGGTAAGTAACCTACAAGAATCTGTCCTCCTCGTTTTAACGTTGACTTGGAACAATACAAAACGTAGAATAAAGATGTCAATCTCTTTCTCTCTCTCTCTGGTGCCCATAAGAAGTGGTTTAATTTATACTGTGTGCAAATATAGGTCCTGTAAGGCTAAAATAAAGCTCTGTCCAAAGATTGTGAATATTTTAATCATAATATGTTACTTCAACCTATGAATTCAATAACGTGTGCAATAACAGTCTAGCCTACTGAATCTGGTAAAGCTTAATTTATGTTACTGATGTTGTCCTAATTCCTAATAGAATACTGTAGGTTACCTTCAAATTATGCATGATCTACAACATCTCAACCTTCAAATAAGTGATGTTATGATGACAGATCTAGGTCAGATGGAAATGTTCATCTCACATTCAATGTGTGCATTCATTGTCTGAGCGTCAACTGTCCCAGGCAAGGCATCGTAAAAGTCTCTGTAGAATGATCTAGACTAACGGTGTGTGAAGACAAGGTTGGTGGCCACTAGCTCACCTGGCATGTCAGGTTAGATGGCCGCTACATTTTGTATTTACCCTAAAAGCCTCTGTCCCGTGTTTCTAGTTGTGTGTGTGTGTGTGTGTGTGTGCATGTGTGTGCATGTTTTCATTCTGATCATTGTTGTAGAAACACTGGAGCCTCCATCAAAGTGTAAAGTACAAACAAACAACACCAGATCAAATATTACAGTCAGCAAGAACTTTCTTTAGTAGCCTACATTTTGGCAAATGTTTAATGCCTTTTATTTGTGACTCAAACACTGCCTAGGCCTAAATTATTTGCCCATAATACCGTAGTAAGTGCTTAGTCGTTTCTTTATACTTAACTGCCAGTACTAGGCTACAGGATGAACTTATATTAGCATTCATGTTGTATCTCCCCAGATCTCTGAAATACACATTGTGCCAGACATTGCATTGTCTGTGTGGTAATTTAGGGTATTGTTTTGAAAGTGGGTAATAAAGCTCTCATTGTGTTTTTTTGGCACAGACTCGCACAAAAGCTACACAAATACTTACACAAATGCACAAGTGCACAACTGATTGAAAGCACAGGTTGGCAGAGATACATTTCATAGCACTTTCTTAGATTTTCCAGTTTTCACATTTTGTACTTTTAGCCTCAAGTTCTAACTGCACTTGTTTCCTATTTCCTTCATCTGATCTTTTGTTCAAACTATTAATAATTAGCCAAGAACTCCAGTGACCATAAGCATTGGTTCATAAATTCGGCATGCAGTGTGCTGAGAATGCGTTTAATTATGTGATTTTAATTGAGATAAACAAATGTACAACACATATCACTGTATGGCTATTAAGTATGGTTTTTAAGAGTTTAGTGTTTGTTTTGACATGGTAGCCTTTAGTGATACGTCCCGCTAGCTAATGCTATTCATGTTTTACTATAGTCATTTGATCGAATCAAATAATATGCACACTGAGCAGGGTCTTTGAGAAAGCACTTTTTAAAGTCATGTCCCTGGTTAACTGGCAAATTACATAGTGCGCTCTGTAGTGTAGGTTTAATATCAGTAATCACTATCTGCTGCAGTGTGTGGGGGTTGAGAGGAATTATATGATAACTCTACTCCCCTGCAGTCATGCACGAAGCCTAATGTTACACCAGGTAAACATGTGTAGTGCAAAGGCCATGCTGCTGTATGTGAAATAGCCTACAGACGAGCGACAACGTCACTTGTATCATACAGACGTATGAACACCGTGATCAACATCTGCTGTGGCATTTTACTGTGTGCTTCCACCTTTTTAGTTAAAATGTAAAAAAGCCAAATGTGTTGTTTGCAGCTGCATTTGTCTAAATGCTCTTGTCTGCCTCAATATCCTGGATGTTGGTGGTGTTTCAGGCTAAACGAGCTGTTTTTTATTCATTCTCAAATGCTGTCACAATGAATCACGTCATTAGCATGCACATCCTATGCCTCTCTTACGTGTGCATTGTATCCTCCTAGAGGTGCTATATCACACCTCAGAGAAGTGCTTACAGCCCTCACATCTGGTGCTGTAGAAACTAGCTGGGCAGCTGAGAAGTCTTTCTACTTTCTCCTTATAGCCCATGGAAAAGCATTTTGTCAACTTGACCCTTCTTGAAGCAAAGTTAAGAGACTTGGCGAAGTGCTTTGGAGTTCAGAAGTACTGTATAGACCTCCACTGCTATTTATAGGCAGACATAAGGAAGTGATGGATCTCTTTCTGCATCACTGCTTGCCTTCAAAGAGGCAAATAAGTCAAAACGGCAGGCGTTTTCGTCAAATGCTGGCGCTCTTTATTTTACCTGCTAGGAATAAAAATCCGATGTGAGTCAATTTAGAAGATAAATAGAACATTGAAAAAATGTAAAATTGCATCTGAGTCTGGACTCATTAGGGCTGGGTATCGCCACTGGTTTCCAGAATCGAGTCGAATCCGATTCACAAGGTCCAATATCGAGTTTTATTTTCGATTTGATCCAATATCGATTCGGTTATGGATTTTTCAGTTACAATATGGACTCTACAGTATTTTTCATGCTATTTGCCCTATATTATAATTAATAATGTCTTTTGTATACAAATATTTTTGAGCAGGAATACAGCTCATAAAAATAAAATCCACTTTTGGATTTTGGCAGGCATACACAATTTGACTCGACACCGCTCGACTACTTTAACAAAAACCTTAAACATTTATGGAAAATTACCCAGCTGAGCTAAATACAGTGTTGTAGTCGAGACTGCCTAATCCGAGACCAAGTCTTCACTAAGACCAGAGTGTTCAGAGACCGAGACAAGACCAAGACTTTGAGGAATCGAGACCGAGTCAAGACCGAGACCAGACCAGTTCAAGACCCACATTGCAAGATATCCTTCTTGCAAACACTGCATTGAGCGTGCAGTAGCCTATATTAAGCATGTGTGCAGTCCATAGCCTAACGTTGTTGGACTAGGAAAAGCAGACAGACGTTGCACCAGTCCTACGGTCTTAAAGGGGAAGCACGCAAAATGTTTAGTATATGGTCTTAAAAGATCGATCTTTGGATTTTATGAATCGATCTCGGCTCTTTCAAATTTAGATCGATTTTAATCGGAGAATCTATTTTTTGAACCCACTCCTAGGACTCATTAAATACAGTAGTGAATAAGACGTGTGATCGAGCTGACAATTGAGGGGCTATTAACATTTTTTCATGTCATTCTTGACATCTTGACATCATTTTGAAGAAAAGGAAAAAAGTTATAATATACAAAAGTTATAATTGTTCAAGGTTAGCAAATATGATATTTGGGATATTTGAAATACATTTTCTGTTATTCCCAAATGTTCATTTGTGGTTTGAAAATGGAACTGATTGCAGAAACAAAGACCCAGTATGTTAAATGTGAGAATATGCAGGACATGCTTGCATCTACGGATAGTGACTAAAATAAACTAACTCTTACTGTATGCTAGTGTTCACACAGTAAAGCAATATGGCCACCAGATGTGGGAGTGAAAGCCTTCTGTGCTGTGAAACCTTTTGCCTTTTCACTTAGTTATTTAGCTTGACAGGGATGAAGTGATTAATGGAACAAGAGATGAAAATGAAAGTTTAGTTCTAAGCAACTAAAGGCTGATTATATTCTCCACTAACAACCTGGTCTATTTTGAGTCAGCGAAACAACTGATATGGCAGCTCTGTTATTCATTTCCACTGGGAAAAAATTGAATGTTGTGCTTTTATGACATGATGCATATACAAGACATTTACAGACACGCATTATTGGTTCAATTTATGGCCCAATTATTGCTGCAGTGTGGGAATTGGCTTGGTTTTTCATTGAATAGTTAGTGTCGGTCAATGATCTCCACAGCATGCCTCTACAGTGTCTCACTGTTGTTTCCTGCAACTCCGAAGAGTCCCAGATCAGGTAGATGTGACAGCCATATTACATCACTTCTGTGCATGCCATGTTAAAATATATCAACAGTTTTGAACACAATCTTTCAGTAAGCGTGTTACCGACTTTTTCAAGACAGCATTTTCCATAAATTAAGATTTGTGCTTTTGACTGCAGACAGCAGAATTGTCAGGTGACCAATCATTTTCATTTCCTCATACTTGCCAGCTCTGCAGGGTATAATTTTGGCACAAGTACAATATGTTCCAAATAATACCACACTTTTTATATTGCTGATATTTGGCCTGATAGACTAAATGAAAACGAATTCACCAGTAATGCTGACTTGTCACTTTATTAAACTGAACATACTGTATTGTGGCCATCGCTGATATTATATGAATGCTTTTCACCAAATAGCCATATGTTTGAAACTCTATTCTAAATATAAAGGTGATTTGTGTCTCCTAAATGTCCTAAATGATGGTATAATGATTTGTTGTTTACTAGTAAATTTTTAACATCCCTTCCAAGTTAGCTATTTCACGGCTCTGTGGTTCGACATGAAAGTACTATTCATGAACACTCCAGTTCCAGAAAGTCTTTGTAGATGCATTCAGGTAAAAGATACGTTTCTGTAATTGGAAATTTTTTTTTTTATTGCAGCTTTTGTTAAATCCCGGAGTGCTAACTCTACAGTAATTAGTTTTTAGCCCTAAATGTCAAATGTGTGCTTAGATCAACGCTGTCTCGCTGATCTATGGTTCAGTTCCCTGTACTGTACAGAGAACACCTGACCTGCTGTCCTCCGTCACTATGAACATTAACACACCTGGTACGCACGCACGCACACACACATGCACTTTAAATTGTACATCTACACTGATGTGAAGATGAGTGATAGAGCTTTACAACCTTTCATTTATGATATAGCCTAGTCTATATGTTTTGTAATGTAGTAGTAAGCGAGTAAGGTTGCGGCAAAATAGCTTACTTGTTCCTGATTGGATGAATCCTATTTAACCATGCGCACACGGGGAACGTGTATGTACGGTAAAGTGCATATGGGTGGTTGCCTGTGTGAAAATGAGGGGGCACAGGACAAGCAACAGACCTTTCTAAACTTGGTCTTGAGTGGAAATAAGAGTGTTAACATGTAAGTTCGTGTTTTGAAAGCTCTATTTTTCTGCCATAAAATAATATTTTTCTCCTGTGTTGATTGCAGAGTAGTTACACAAACATATATTCAGGCTTATGTTAAACAAACAGACAGGCCCAGAAAATATAATTTCAGACCCCACCCATGTTCTCTATCCTGAGTACCAGCTTCTGTAATTTTACTTAAACATAATGTCAACGTTTTACATTAGACATTAATGTTTGAAGAACACCACAGCAAGTGTAGTCATTTTGGCCACAAAAAGACCTCAGCGAGATCTTGTAGGGACTACACTTTGCAAGTTTGCAAGGTAAGTTACCTCCATCTTATATCAGCTCACAGGATGATAATGATGACGGAAACAGGTTTATATTGCCAGTCTCTCCATGCGGTTAGTTGAGCAGACACATGTAGCTATTCCCTCTCATTATAGCTAAAGGCTGCCTTTTAGTGTGTGTTAGGGTAATTACAGTAGGCTGATTATACGGCCGTTGTGTTGACCTGTACCATTGGTAAACATCTCTGACATCTTCAGGCAGAGCACCAACTCTCAGTAGTCGAGTACAACTGGATTGGATGTTTATATTCACATCAAGGACAATTTGTCAGAATGCCGTGCAACCGTAAGCCTGAGATGGCACTTGTTAAGTGTGCCCACTACCCCGAATTGTTGGAAAGCATGACCGTGTTTACTCGCAAGGCTTCTACGCTGTCCAATTAGCAGTATGACGCATTTGAAGGTGTGTGTGTGTATGTGCATAATGTGTGTGAAGGGGGTTTGGACATGCTGCAATTACAAGAGCTCTGATGATAATGCCTGCTCCTGTAGACGCCATGTCACACAGTGCAAGTCTGCAGGGAGTGAGCTCCACTAACCAATATGCTCTGGTAACACCCACCTCTGCATACTGTACTAAACCCCTGCTGCGTCTGTTCTCTGCTTTTCTACGTATGTGCCACAATGCCATGATGTGATGTGTGGGAATGCTTCTTTTCCTGGCATGGTATTGTGTTTGTGTGTGTCACTTGATGTCTATGAGAACTAAGCGTTCTGTGTGCAGCCCACTCTGTTCTGTGTGGAGTTTTAGCAGCGTTTCATTCAGGCTCTGCTTTCACCACGCTGTGAGGATTTGGAGATGTGAGCTGGAGGACGTATCTGTCTTTGCTGGTTGATAACACTTAGGTGTAGATAGTGTGCAGATAGTCACGCACTGCAACACTGGAATGTTTGGCTAGCACAGGGCAAATACACACCAAAACAACTACAGTGGTGCTTTTTGTGTCAGTGACCTGGGCAGTTGTTGGATTTAGATTATTCTGTATTTCTCTCTAAGCTTGTGTGTGTCAGCAGGTTGGTTGCTAGCATGCTCTGGGGAAATGAGAAAGCTTTGTTTGTGACCTTGGACACATATTTTATTCTTTTAAGTTTAAGAGTTTGATACTTATTGAATCCCTTTTACACCCACGCATCCTCCTGACATTAAGCCTTCCCTTTATTTAGGACAACAAGCCAGTCCCCTTATTCACAAACTGGGTCACTACATTCAATTCTGCTTGTGATTCACTGAGTGTTCTTGTAGTATTTCCCTAATAGAATCACACAGATTCTGATAGTTCAGATGGTTTCATATTGAAATATTCACTTTTAATTAAGTGTCAATATGTTTTTAAATACAACCAAGAGCAGAACTATTGGCATCATTTATATATAGTTATTTACACTGATGTAAGACACATGGTCTATTTCTACCAATCGCCCTGTTAAACGGACGTTGTGTATAAATGCAACTAACGCAATAGCTGGCAGCTAAGTGGCTGTAAAAAATGACCCAGTGAATATTTAAAATGAAATATCTGCAACTATATGACCTAGAGCCTTCAAATAAACTGTGAAACCTTTGCTATGAAAAAGACCATTGACCAGGGCTGGGTTGTAAATGGCGGGGATCCAGACTCTTGCAGAGTGAACAAAAGGTGTAGGGGGAACGTTGATGCAGTGCCAGACCAAATCATTAAACACACACACACACTGTAACCCATTATCCCCATCCTTCCTCTTTCTCCATTATATGAAATGAGCTCATTTGACTTCCCCTCCTTGCAGGGCTAACCTGCCATTTCCTTCATTGGAACGTCCAGAGCTCCTTGGTCCCCCTAGGGACAGAATGCACTCTGCGTTCAGTGCCTTGTATACCAGTAGGAATCCACCACACACACACACACACACACACACACACACACACTATTTTCCTCTTGGCACCTATGATGTTAGATAAAGGGCATTGGAAACACACTGCCCTTTGAAACTCCCTCCAATACAAGACACAGTGTTGTTGTGACTATGAAGAGTGAATGTGACTGGAAGACATTTAATTTCCTCCACATTCATTTTCCAACATGTATTCAAATCCCTCCATCCCTTCCCCTGATACCCACTGTATTTCGGGGGAAGATCATCAGAGAAAATGAGAAGATGAAAGACGAGAGCCAAGGATGGGCTTCAGTTTATATTTAGTTCAGACACCCGCTGGACGAAGCCGAACCGTGCCATCAGCTGTGCCAAGCCTCCGCTATCACTTTTGTCCTTTGATTCACTTCCTACAGCTTTTCAGCATTGATGAAGTCAGTGGTCTAATCTGCATCTTTATGAATCAGCTTTCTTTCTTTTTTTCTTTCTTAAAAGTCTGAATTTATCTCTGCTGTCTGCCTGTGGCATTGCCGAAATTAAGGTTCTACCTTTCTCAGAGATGGCGGAGGGGGCTGCTGGTAATATCTTTATTCCCCCCCCCCCTCAATCCACATTACCTCAGGAAAGGTTTCCCAGAATCAGATTACGCTTTGTGTCATCCTGAACAATAAACCGGTGAGCTCCAGGTGAATCCTCAGCTGTGCTGTTGAATTCTCTCACACTATGTACAAATGTGAATTTGCTTTTGACAGTGGTGGGCTGAAGAGAAAGTGTATCCCTGTCGTGAGACCGCTAGCAGAACTTCATCATTCAACAGCCCATTCTATGGTGATGGATGGTAAGAGTTTACTGAGATGTGACTGAGGTCTGTCTCATCAGGACAGTAATTGCCAAGTAATTTTGATTCTCCTCATCTTATGTATGTGTTCAATAACTCACAATGGTACAAGCTACCCTGCTTCAGTTGCTTAAGCCTGCAGTTGTCTGATTGCTGATGCGGTGCAGCCTTGCATGTTTTCTGCTCGGTGCTTTTGCTTTCCCAGCTATACCCACCGCTACATGACCTAATATCAATACTGCAATAAATATGGAAAATAGGCAGGTCCATTTATTTTGGACTATAAATTTAGACCTTGTTGTGAAGTTTGTATATCCCATCACCTTCCTTAACAAATGTAGCTCTTTATTATTAAGACCCTTGCTAAATATACACTTATTTCACAAATGAGAATAAATTTGGACCTGCTTTGAGTTTTATTCTAAATTTTATTTTTACGCTATTTGTTTTTTTTATCATATCATACGGTATATCCGAAGTGTCAGACGAGGTAGTCTGTGTGTCATTGAAGGCAAGCTCATTTCTCTTGTGTTTTCAAGTAGTTGATTGCAGATGGAATTGTGGTAATTTCCTGTTTCAACTCTCCACTCCCCCAGCCTGTCGCTTCCTCTTGTAGATGGCTGCAGCAGCAAGTAAAACAGAAGTAGATGTTAATCCTTTGTTTAGCTAGTCGAGGAAACAGCACACCCATCCTGTGTCACTTGGCAGGCTTTAGCTGTGAGCTTCAGACCCATGTTGGAATCTGTGATTTACACCATATTAAAAAAATACGCTTTTGTTCCACATAGGGCAGCAAGGACTATTACTGTGCATTTGAAATGGTAAACATGGCTGTCTTGCTTCTCCACTTTTACCTTGCTCCTTTGACTGTTAACCTGTCAGATGCAATGTCTCAGTGTGTGTATTGTACAAGGTCAACAGCATGCTTCACAGTGGAAGAAAAGCATCTGAAAAAATATAACTCAATGCTGAATTATTGACCAGAGGAGATGGAACAGCAGCTGTAAAATGTGGAACACAAAATAGTCTATGCACCATAGTATGCAAGAGTACAGTAAATCGTGACTGATCTTCCAATCATTACTCATATTCAGTCACATTGTTCTTTGTCTGAGCAAATACCTCAGGCTATTAAAGACTTTGTAAAGAATGTAAACAAGCCCATAAAGATTTTGAGAGGTTTGGTGTGTTGTTTTTTTTTTTCCACCCCATTAAAAACGCACTATGAACAGCAGGGCCCTGTGGAAAAATGTGTATTAACAGAGCTCATATATATCACTGGCAAAGCTGCCGTGCTTCTATAGGCCTACAGCATGTGGGCGTATTCCATACAGATATGTGAGTGTTTGTGTGATATACAGTCTACTTTAGTCGCTTGTCTTCCCTTTCATAGCCTGCACAACGTTAAAACAAGTATGATTCTGTGTGTTCTGTACAAGATGATGAGCTTGAGCTGTGAGTTTGATTATAGGAGTGCACCGATTGGCCGAATGTGGCTGCTTTTCACCTTGATCTGCGCAGACCTGTATAAATATACCTGCCTACCATCTAGTTTTTCACCACCATCAGCAAGGTTTTCTTCTAGATGATTATAGATATTTGTCATCCTCGCACACACAACTTGTCTCTTACACTGTCATTTGTAATTTGCAGGTGTCTCTCACTTGCTCTCATTGGGTTTCTCTCGTTCCTGCTGGTTGACGCTGCTCTGCATCGCGCGGTGTCAATGCCGCGTTGCCTTTTGTTGAGGACAAACATTGGAGCGCTTGCTTTGATGCACCTGATGTCCCCAATGAAGATGCAGCAGAAGCATTGTCATTTAGAAATGAGATCTCATAGAAGTATAGATTGAGATTTCAATACGATTATTTGTGAGTCCCTAATATACAATGAAGCTGCTTATGTGATGTGGCTATGGATGGGTCTAATTTACAATGTTGGTTTTTAATCCTCTAGCACACCGTGTAAGGAATGACACCGATAAGTCACTTTCAATGTCTTGCCAAAACTATAATTTAGCCTAGCTAAGTCTGGGCACTGTATTGTAAACGGCTTGTGAGCAATTGAGTTAAAGCACCTCAAAGTGGGTCCACTTAGGATTGGTTGAAGGTTGCGCCATTGTCTTCTAATGATTTGATTGACACTTTGCAACACCTGGCTGACCATCACTCTTCTATTGAGGGTTCCCAGCTTATTATGTAAAGCGAAGACAATCACAGAAGTGGTCCTTCCAATATCAGAATGGGCTACCAAATGCATACTATTAACTAACATTGTCACCTGACCCACTTTTTGTATGCCTGTGCATTTGCATGACGCACCATTACTTGGAATATGATTAAAAATAGAAGCTGCATCACCTGCGTCGTGTACATACAAGTGACGACAAGATGCTGGTGGATGTCAAACGAAGTTGCTCTACCTTGCCAGTGTCTCTGTTGACTCTTACTTCACATGACGTAGATGGCTTCCTCTGCAACATTCCTCGATGACCTTCCTCCACTTTGTGACCATTGTGTGACATGTCAACTTCTTCAGTGCATTCAGAAGTATACTGTGTACTGTCCTCTGTTGAGAGCATGCGCGCGTGCACACACACACTTATTCACTCATAATTACTCCTTCTGGTTAATTCCGGCTCAATTTTGTCATATTGCTGAAAGGGCTTTGATAGAGCTCAAGTAATAACAGGCCGTGACGTGGATCTCTGCTTGGAGTGACGAGGATACTGTAGACTGACTCAGTCACTGTCTTTCAAGGGCTCCCTTACCCAGGATTAGGTGTCTTCCATGGAAGGCTTTAATCAAACCTGCTGGTAGCCTGGGGACGTCTGGGACTTTACTGTGTGTGTGTGTGTGTGTGTGGTTAAGTGTGTATCGATTTTGAAAATGCGCAAATCCCCGGCGAAGCTTAGCACACACTATACCACATCTTGTTGGTCAGTATTGTGACTTTACAGCACATGGTGTGCAGCATGTGATATAGTTTAGTTTGTGTGGCTATTATTATAGTTTTTCAGTGGGAGTCCCACCTTTAAAGGTATAGTCAGCTATTGCAAGCTAAATATAAGCTAATAAACTGTCAAATTCAACAAATATCTGCTCGCACTTTGCTAGTTTAACATTCTATGCGTGTTGAAAAGCAAATCCAATACTTTTACACAGCACGGCTCCGTAAATAGTAACATAAGTGGAGAACACCACTCACATCAACAAAGCCATAGCACTACGCTTTGCCTTTCAATGCATCTCTGTGTGAGGTGGCTCTGCGGAGGACCGCCGAGCGATACTGTTTATATTTGAGCTCAAAATTAGCAAGAATGACTAGCCTTTAAAATCCTAGCCAACCCCACCCCTTCTGATTTCATTGAGCTGCCCTGTCTTTGAAACCTGATGCCAGAAAGAGGAAGTGAAGACATTATTATGCCTTTTAATAAAATCCCAGGGTGATGACCTATATGTCTCTTTCTCGGCTTGCCTCACTACAGTACAAAAGTACAAACATCTAAATGCAAATGGCTTAAGGCATTTTCGGAACCAGTTAATGTCACAGGCTCAATGGCCCTTATTTTGATTATGATTTTGAAAGCTTGATCAAACATAATTTTTGATAGAAGCAGCTAATGATGCATTTTTTTTGATTGGTTTACTTCCTTTGGCCTCTAAATTTGGAAAATGTATAATTGCCTTAATTTCTTATTATCTTCATTTCAAGTTACCATTTTAATATTATACTGCCTTTTGAAATGTTCTTCAAAGTTTCAAATATGAATAATGCTGCCTTTAGATTTGGCTTCTCTGTGCTAGTGAGTCCAGGATCAGGTCAAGCAAATGGACAACTTCTCTGTGACGTCACCCATAGCTCAAGAATGGATTTGAACACTGCACTGTGCTGGTTCTGGCATCTCCATATTTGCAGTACCTCACTCCACCTGTAACACCCCCCCCCCTTCCCCCTTCTATGCCCTATTCATTACAATGGGATTCGGAATATATATTTTTAACCAATGAGTTGTAAAAAAGTTTACCTTCAGTACAGTCATGAACTGGAAGCTTTTGATCCAGGCTGTAAACGTGTTTATTTTCGCTGTAAAATCTAACATTTTTAAATTGTTTAAATATGGGGATTGGCTTCCTTTTTGCAGACCATTCGATGACCTGCTGGGTTTGGCACATTACGTTGTATTCAATTCTCAGCACTTGAGGTGCCCGCTTGGTTCAACAACAGTCTATGAAATACTTTCCCACAGACAGTGGAGTTCATTGTGATTCAAGAGAGGCAGGTATTGATGCTGGTGCAATAGCGCAAAAAGATTGAGAACCATTTGGCCTAGTGACAAGAGCAAGCAAATACACAGTTGGTAGTTGCTGAGGTACAGTATGGAAAATGAACACAGAAAAATAAAGTTTAAGGTTTCTCAAAGAAACCCCAGCCATATTGTAGCTTAGCTCATTTCCTGTTTTTGTACATGATGGCATCGCAGGTTAGCGTTCTCTCTCTTGCACTGCACCCACTGTAAAAGTTACTGTCGGTAAGTGACAAGCTAGCCGTGGCCCATGTACAATTAGGGGTGGAAGCCTGCATCTGCAGCCCAAAGCCAGTTAGTGAAATGGCTGGCTGGCTGGTACGCAGTCGGGTGAACGCATGGGGCAGGCTGAACTAATGGGTGGTTATGGTTTGCCTTCACCTAATGTCTGGTCTGTAACTGTAGCATGCAGCTTCTGTCACAATGCCTTGTTGAGATAAGCTATATGAAAAACATGGAATCACATGGTGCTTTTCCTTACTTCTCTTGGTTGGTGTAGTTTTAAAGCAGCAGTAAGGGAATATTTGACCTGCAGTTTCCATTTAGCCTGAGAATAATTGCCAGTTAAGCGACTGATTAATAAAAGTATCTTAATTTTATTATTTGAAAGGTCTGGCTTGATGTTATGGAGGACCAGGACTGCCATAATAAAAAAAAATAAAAAAAATAAAATATATATATATAAGTATAAATAAGTATAAATAAATAAATAAAAGTATAAATAATTAAATAAATATAAAAATAATTGAAAAGATAATTACATTTTTGTATTAAAATAGGCTATTTCTGTATTTTTACATGTATTTATTTATTTATTTATTTGTGCATTTCTACATTTATTTATTTCATTATTTTTACATACATTGTGACGCTTACTTGGTCTCGCCAGTGCGGTAGGACTGTCCGCATCCCCAGTGCCTCACACCCACACGTGCAATTAG
>JAODTR010061249.1:0-16851 GCA_025399935.1 Amblyopsis rosae
CTCCAGACAACACAGCCCTCAGGTTCATGGGGGCACCCAAACCTCTCCACCACGATAAGGTGATGGTTCCCGGAGACGGTGACCTGTTTTATTTGACCAAAACCAAATCACACTGTAGTGGTGTGCAGTCAGGCCCTTCAACCCCTTCAATGGTGACCAAAGTGAGACAACAATGTTATTTTTCATTCAATTTATGTATTAACACTTGGCCCCTTTTATAGAACAAAAACATGTTTGTTATATTTTCACAAATAAACATTACACAATTTAGTAATATGCATATCTGACGTAAACTTCATGTCTGTGTGTTCCCGCTACTACAGTATGAAGGGTGTGGTAGCGCTTTTCCTATGGCAGAATTTCTGACCAATTAAATTGATGAAAATCAGAAACAGAAAGTGGATTCAACGTCCGACCCCCTTCTTTTTCCCTGGCAGAAAGGGTTACGTAGCCTGTGAAACCACAAACACAGCCTGGCTACACAACCACATGAAACCCGGATGCCCGTTGCACACAATTGCTAACTTTTTCTGAGCTTTTCTCTGCAGTTAACCGGCAGTATGGTAAAACTAGCATGATATCAGATGTTCAACATCAAGACACAACATTTTCGGAGCTTTTTTCCACAGATAATGGGCGGAGGCATCGCAGTATGGTAAAACTATCATGGAATTAGACATTCGCTTTACCGCTGTGGTTGGCCCACATGTTATCTGCATTATGATTTACGTTGCACCCATTTCTCGTGCAGTAATAACATGGACTGCTTTTGGACTTTGGACGTATTTCAAGTAGGCTACATGTACATGTGCCAGGGTGTCCTAATTAATCATGAATCAATACAAACATTGAATAGGTTTCAGGTATCGTTTGCCCCTATGAACCTGAGGGTTGTGTTGTCTGGACCAAGATGCTCCTGGTGGGATCTCCTATGGCAGACTATTATCAGGTGAGGGGCCAGACTCCGAATGGTTCAAAGAAGACCCCGTAAAAAATAAAAAAAAGATACCCTGCCCAGAGGGAGGGCTCATCAGCGCCTGGAGGCCGGGTTTGCCACGGAGTCCGGCCGGGCACAGCCCTAAAAAGCAATGTGGCACCCTCCTCTCCATCCTATGGGCCCACACTTCGTGGGAGGAATCACGGGGATCGGGTGCGCTGTACCATAGGTGGCAGTAAAGGTCAGAGATCTCGACGAACCAGACCTAATCAGCAGGGGCTGGCTCTGGGGATGTGGAACGTCAGTGGGAAGGATCCGGGGGGAAAGATCCAGAACCATTTAGATCTGGTGGGGGTTACCTCTACCCTGGGAAAAATAAATAATTTAGCCTACTGCAGTACTGCAGACAGTATTATTTTAGGCAGGGTATTCCTAGTCTATAATACTGTACGGTATACTGTAGTAGTAACTGTCAGGGGTATAAGTATAAGCAGTATTAATGTTGTTCTATACATTGTAGTATACTCTAGTGTCTCAGATGAAAGTCTGTCCTTCGATGTATGCTTTACAACAAGTTTCAGAGTTAATGCATATTGAGAATGATCCATCCGTCTCCATCCATCTTCTCCCGCTTATCAAGCGTCGGGTCGCAGGGGCAGCAGCTCCATCAGGCGATCCCAAACTTCCCTTTCCCAAGCCACATTAGCAAGCTCTGACTGGGGGATCCCAAGACGTTCCCAGGCCAGTGTGGAGATATAATCTCTCCACCTAGTCCTGGGTCTTCACCGAGGCCTCCTCCCAGCTGGATGTGCCTGGAACACCTCCCAAGGGAGGCGCCCAGGGCCCATCCTTGCTAGATGCCTGAACCACCTCAACTGCGATATATTGAGAATGATACTCCTGGCTAATGTTGCTAATGTTGAATCACACATCGTATTTTTTCTTCGGTTTCAACACCTGCATTGAAATGCTACAGTAATTCAGCTTTTTCCTAGAACTCTTGTTGAGATCCCCTTTACACAGAACTATACATTTCACATATAGTTGCTTGTACACCCAAGTCTGTCTACATGTTTTATTTGGACCCCTGCATTAACACTAGCGTTCCTCAGCTTTTCACACTCTCAAACAACCACACAGCATTCTGTGTGTTTCTAAATACACATTTTCCACACACACTGGGACAAAAGAAGCCACTTTCCTTTCCTGGCTGACATATATAGTCATTTTGCAGTGGTTGCACATTAAGTTATACTGCATATTCAACACTACATATGCCAATGATAGTGCAACATTATGTTTAAAGAGAAATCTATGTATTACACCCTATCATACCATGTGAAGTGTTTACTATGAGGGTAGTGAAAGAGGAACACAGCTTGCTTTTAAAGCAACCAATCACAAACGTGCGAGTTGTCCCACACCACAGTAACAGGAGATGTCAATAAAAAGTCTATATGCCCATACAGTCCTTAGAAGAGGTCTGATCAGCCACCGTCACCTGTTTGAGCTTCCAAGGGCTTTGCAATACTTTCTGTTCCTCTGTAAACTAGTTGTTAGAACTGTGTATGCCTTCATATCTGAATACAATCCATAGCCTTCATAATACTTTCAGTAAGGTGTGTAACGATATGAACGACACTGCTATACGAGTTACTTAAAGCTATTACACCGCCAGAAGCGGTGTTTACTTTGTGGAAGCAATAATACAGACACAAAGCCTATAAGCACTACTATTAGCACATAAAAGGACACATTATAGTAATATTTTAATTTCAGGAGGTTTTCTCAACACTGTTTAAAATAATTTTAAATGGTTCTACTAGTAATATACTGACGCCAGACTACGGAATATAGAATATGCTATGTGGAAAGGCTATAATTGATATGATTATACCATTGAATGCTAATCAAGTTATATTATGTCAATCATTAATGGCATTGTTATTGCTTACTTTTTGACATCTTAATAGCAACCATTTATACATTATAGGTATTAGAACTGTTTTTTACGTATACACAGAGACAGACACTATTTGAACACATTTCCTTTCTGGAGAAGACATAGTTGGTTAGAGTGCCAGATCAGTTGTTAAATATATCTTGTGCATGTTATGGTGACGTAATCCAAGAGCTGCTAAGGTCAGCACTATATGGGTATGTGAATGGATATCACCTATAATGATTCCCCTGCAAGAAAAGGAAAATGACATCCAGGGCCCTTGTCAGACAAATCCAACTCAATGGACATTTAACGACAGAATACTGATTGCCACTTGTAGTGGAAACTGACGGATGTCTGCTATAATTGGCTGCAGCCCCATTCCTCAGCTACACACTCTCACAGGGTCTTAGCATTTGAATCAGTCGCACTTTATCTTGTAAGTGAATTTAACAGATACAAGACAAACGGAGAGACAAGTTGGTGTCGATCAGCCGCTTGCATTTGAACACGAGATTGTGATCACATTATGGAAGTTAGCTTTTTCACACATTTATTTTCTTTTGACCTTTGATCCAGAATTGAGTTGTTGAGTAGAATTGAGTGTTAAAACTAAAACACATTGCCAGACTACAGCCAGAAAAAGCTTTTGACTTGTCGTAGGCAATAGCATGAGGCTAACACTGCCTCGGTTGGAACCTGGAGTCCCACCGGATGCTCGACTGTAATAGATTCACGGGGGCTGTTGCCTACCCTTCTAAAATATGCTCAGTATACTGCACTTTGAATAAAACATGGAAAAAGGCACCTGAAAATGCATTTGTACTTTAGATGTACAGTATATATATATTTCATACCCACGGAAAATCTATTACTATTTCTTGTACAACTCCACAGACACACACGGTATTTACACAACAAACAAAGCAAAACCTGCATCACAGTCAGGCAGTGCATGCTGGGAAGGCGCGAGTTGGTCCTCATGTTTGTGCTGTGTGGTCCATAGTGTGGGTTTGGCATCAGATCAGGGAACACGTTCGTTAGGCATGTGGCTATTTTTACCAGCTGGTCCCTGCCAGCACAAAGCTAGGGGGAAGCCAAACGAGCTCTACATTCTACCTTCACCTTCTCCTGTTGGTCGACAAGGTGCACACACACACACAGACACACACACGCACGCACGCACGCACACACACACACACAGATGCACATATACAGTATACTTCTACATTTTTGTCTTGCATTCCGTTAATGTTGTGGATGTTTTTTTATTTTATTCTATTGATGCTGTTATGCAATAAGTTCACATATACACACGCACACGCATGTCCTAGTTGTATTATTTACATCTGTTTGTTCAGGTAACTTAAAGTCACAGTAGGGCAAATTTAAAATCAACATTTCCATTATTTGTCCTGACATACCGTCATCTGGCTGGAAACTGTACATGTACAGTAAATGTAATCTATAGAGGCCTACAGATGCATGTCTATTATTTTCAATACAGCATCTGACTTCTTGATCCTGTTTCTGCACCATCCTTTCATCGCCTTATTCCTCTCCAGTTCCCCAACACAACAAAAACACAGACATTTTGAGATCTTCATCACCTCCTGATTTGTCAGTCTACCAGTATGTATTCTGTAAAGCCCTTCTGTGTGAACGTGAAAAGTGAGCCTTCTCATTGGACGCGGAATGTAGATGCCGAGGCCTACGTTCGGCTATGCGTCAAGGAATACACTTCTAATGACGTTAGAAACTTGAAGACAAAATGAAAATGTGAAAAACATATGCTGCGTTCCAATGCCTGCTTATGGATTTGACGCTAAAAATAGCACTTTATTCGAAACCTTATGGCAGATGCACATACGTGCTGTCATGCATGCTTCCACACAGCGGTGTGTACATTCACAGGAACATGTTTACTCTCAGCACACTACGCATTACACTGGAGACATCTGGGGCAACAAGTTGAGCTAATATAACCCATTGTCACAAACTTTTAGATTGAGCTATTCATTTACAGTTCCCATGGTGATGTGTTGCTGAAAAATCACATGTCAAATACTGCAAAATTAACTCCCTGAAGGCAGCTGCCAATCACTTCCAAAGTATTGATTCACTTGTGATAAATGTGGACCATGTTGTTGATCTAATCCTGACTCTGTTCCACATAGGCACTGACTTCATCGTCGCCTTGCTGCGTGTTTACGGGGTGTACATTAGTTTATTTTTCACAATGTGACCTCCGTGGCTGGACCCTTCATCTGGTATTTCCAACACTTACAGGTGCAGGTGTAAGAAGGAGCAGGGCAAATAAATGGCGACTGCAAAGGAATGTGTGAGTGTTTGTCAGACATGCTCTCTAGTCTTAACATCTGCACGAGGAGCCCACCCTGAACGTCACAGAAGTACAATAGCCAAATACACACTCATACGCATTTATATACGATCTTGCACGTTGATATTTCTTTGTCTCTGTTCCACATAGCACATTCATGCATATTTATTATATCAGATCTTGCATTAAAGTGGACCTGGGAGAAATATTTGCTCAGAAATCGACCCCGGGTCTACTTTACATCTAACACATCTCCTCACAATAGGCCAGGTAAAGATAAAGTATTGTATTTCGTGTGCAGTTTGCATAGCTCTCTTAGAAATGTCATTTTTATGCAGCCATGAAAACACATTGTAATGAAAAGTTGAAAAGTGAATATTAAAAATAAAAACATTTTGCAATTGGAACTTTGTCAACTTTACGTGTAAGACAGTACACGTAAATCATTACTAAACAATTGCTCAATAGCCTTGGGACGAGAAGGGGACTCCATGGGAAATGCAGTTCTAAGCCTAGAACAATGCTAACTATTACAGCCACTGAAGATTCACACCATTGTGTTAGCTTTCTTCTACAGTATACATATTTGAATTATGCAGAGGAGGTCTCCACCTCTCTCCATCACACCATATTCTTAAGAGGTATTCTCAAAACAAAGCATAACAATCTTAGCCCGGTTAGCTGGTGAATTATTCATTATGTACTGTATGCATTTTAGTTTTATAATACAATCTGTCAAACACACACATTCGTCATCTTATGAACTCTGGTCGGGTATAGAATTCATCGGGTATAATTAGTTTGGAATTGTCTCTAAGTAGTTCAGGGGGACGCATCATGGCTGTCTACGTGTATTCTACCTTAACATCGCACTCCTGCTCCCTCCTCCAGAAGACATGTCGGTTTAATAACGGATGGTCTGATTTGAATTCTAAAATATGTCCTGCTCTGCGTCCTCTGCCTTGAGATTGCATCTTCGTGGCAAACTCTTTTAGCGCCTTTTGACTGCATACAGTAAAGGATATGTTATCTTTCCTGAGAGGAACTCGAATTGATTATTATTCCATGTTTTGTAAAAGATGAGGAAGACTGTGGAATAATATTTTGTATTGAAATCAAAGTATGGATTATTTCATACAGTAGTAATAAGAATAGCACTTAACAGTTTTCTCGCTTCCCAGGAAAATAACCTCCAACAGTTATTGGCGAATACAGCACTGTACATGCAAATGTGCTCACATTTTCTTGTCAAAAAATGGCATTCAATGACTCACTAAAATAACTATAAAGAGGACCTCTCAAGAGCCATACACCATTGGCGAATTGTTTATTTGCAAATAATATCTTACAAGAAATGTACTGCTGAATCAAACTGTAGTGAACTGTATAATGCTGATGCATAGTGATTTTCCTAACATTAATTAGAAAGCACACTTTTAGGCAATACTAACTAATAATGCGTTGCCACACATCAGAAACCTACCAACAGTTTGCTGTGGAAGAGTGACCCTGTCAAACAAGTTCATTTTATTTCAATACATGTATTTGTGGAGCATTACATGGTGGGCGCCTGTGTTTCGGAGCTCTGTCAGAAAGCATTTTCAAGCTGTTGTAGAGTAATAAAGCGCCGCACTTTGAGAACTGAGAACGTGACCCAAAATAGACTGGTATATACCTGTATCTCATTCACCCATGAAAGCATTGTCTTTCCTCAGCGTGTCAACACAGACACTGTTGACAGTTGGAATGAGGTGTGGATGCAGCACCTTGTCAAGTCCGTCGTGATGGCCGGGACATCTGGCTTAAATTCAAACCGTTATCGCCGTTGGGCTATTTCCCCAGGATGAATGATACTTTTACAGAGAATATGCATTCTGTCAAAGGCCTATTATGTGCAGAAGCATCCTGGGTAATGCTGACAATTGTCTGCCTCCAGGGAACAGGCAGAAGAGAGCGGAGATAGCGTGGAACGGAAAATGAAGGCAGAAAACGGCCCCGGCCTTCGTGCAGCTGTGTGTGTGTGTCTATACACACACGTGTACACACATCATCTTAATGGGCAAAAAGATTAAAAGTGATAGAATCCATTATGTGTGTTCTCTCTGGCCCGTAGGCAACAGCAGGCCAAGTATGAATTAGAGAAAACCTATATCTATAGGCTATCAATTATGTTTAATAATTATTGTGTCTTTGTTCATCTGCCTGTACTTTAAACCTACTCAGCTTCTTTTGACTTGGTTCTGTGTGTGTCCTGTGTGTTATTTACAGTGGAAAGTTGTGTTTTTATTCAAGGTGAAAAACAATGGCGACATTGTGAGGGACAATGAGCGCAGTATGTGAAGTTGTAGGTTCGATACTCATTCCCGCCCAAAGCAGCTTTTGTCCAATAATCAAATAGAGCACAGATCGAATGGCTGCGAAGATCAACATGTCAACATCAAGCTTCCTACTGCCGGCCCAACATCGAACTTGACCGCCGTTGCCCTCAGGCTGTCAACACTTATGTGTTGAAAGTGGTAGCGTGGGCTGCCTGTGTGAGAGCTAATGCTAGCTTAAACAACACAAATTGGAGAATAGTGTCAGCACAAAAATAGTGTGTTATGGTTATGTCCACATCTGCGTACTATTCAAAAAACAACTGTGCTTTACATTGCTACCCTGATTTCCAGAATATATAAAAAATCGAAACATAATACAACACATTATTGTGTGTATTGCACTTATATTAAACATTAGTTTTCATCATTAGAGCCCCCCAATAGTATAAAAACTAAACTAATTATTGGTTAAGCATAAGATATTTTAATTATAGTCTATAAAGAACTGCTCCTGCCTCCTCAGATAGATGATATCTTTGCTGATATTGTTTTAATAGCTAAATATGAAAGCTGCAGGTGTAACATATGGTATGCGCTCATAAACAGACTTCACAGGCCCAGCAGTGTTATCCACCAGCATCCCATTTCCGTCCCATCGGGCTGAAGCGGTGGGCAGACAGTCCCGGACCAAATAATCACCTCCAGCACAGGAATGCACAGGCGTGCGCGGAAAAACCCGCGGCCTTCTTTTTTTTCCCCATTTTCCCGATGTCACCGATCCAAGGATGGGCGAGGGAGAGAGAGTGCTCGGGGTCATTATATCCCACTGGAAAGTTAATCTCGCACCAATTAGTTCCAGCCCAGGAGGTACCGCTGGGGCCGCCGCGCTATGAAATGGCGCCGTTCCCTTTGGGACCACACCCCTCCTCTTCTCTGCACACTTTCTGCCATATCTTTTTTCCCCCTCTCCCTCCATAGATCAAGCCTTGTACAATGAGGCTTGGCCTTGCACTCGCACACACAAACAGACACGTTCTCCTCCGCTAAGGCTTTCGATATCGATTCGCCCTTCGTTCCTATTTTAGCACTGCAATTACGACTGCTGATATTACCTGGGGTGTTACATGACTCTGCTAATTGGTGTGTCACCGTGACGTCAGGGCTTTCCTTTGCAACGCATTAGCAACCAACCCCAGTTCATTTGTTGTTGCTGTTGTCGGAGCAAGAGGAAATGTCAGGTGCCGTATGTCTTTATTTAAGCCTGGCCTGGCATGCTTTCAGCCTTTGCATGGGGCCAGCTTGCCGCTATAAGATAAGATATATAACGGTATTATCTGTCACAAAGTAACAGAAACTTTCCTGAAAATGTTAAGAAACGTTTCTTGATAAAATAATAAAACATAAAACAATAATGCACATTTAAACACACCAAACACTAAAACACACACGCACACTAATATAAGACATTAAACTGATAACACTATATCTGACATTAGCAGCTTTTTCACAGTGAAGGAGGAGGAGAGTGGCAGCAGTGGAGGAGTGCTTGATGAAGCAGGTCATGACTGCTGTCCTGAACTTCCCCCACCAACAACCGGAGTGTTCTGACATTCTGGCATGCGCCCAGAGAATTCTAGGTGGCATATCTACGATACCTTAGGAAAAAAAACATTCCATGCTATGGTGCTATAGCAATGTTACTAAACATGAACTACCTATACTACCTACCTAACGCATTTACCTACTGTACCTACCTAAAGAAATAAGTAACCTACTAAATGTAATTCAACTAAATGCTCCATAAATCTCTATAACATAAGATTGAAGGTTTGTGTTTCTTTTTGGTACTGTAGGTTATGTGTAGTAGGATAAAATCACTTTAAAATTTAGTATTTAGCATAACTAAATACCATTAGAAAGTATAAAAAGGTGTCATCAACATGCAGTCATTTTCTATTATGTTTCAAATGCCATTGTCATGTCATTAAATATAGATACATATTACACTCTGAATTACAAACTACCATCACATTTCCCTATATTTTAGTGTTAAAATAGCCTTCATACAGGAGGGGAATCAAGCTACTACACATCAACTCAGAAAGTTTAAAACACCAATTGCAATTACCTAGTATTTTGCTATAGTATTAACTCTCTATTTTAGCTGAGCTCCATCTCAGCTTCTCTACATCTGGCTGCTTTAGCTGAAAGGCCTCCACACTCAGTGATGTGCTTACGTGGAGCATTTCTTACGCTCCACTAGAGGATTGGCTGTCATCTTTGCTAGCTGAGCCCGCTCTTGGAAGATTTGTCTGCACATGCATTGTCTCTAATTCCTTTAGCTGGCTAAGCAGTTGTCCGTCCTGAATTGAGAAGCCTCTTAGCCTCCACTCCCAGAGCGTTAGGATTGGCCGCAGTTTTCCTCAAGCCAGAGATGATGGAAAAACATCAACATTTCTGTTGCCCAGTTTGGTATTATCCTGAGTAAAATGTTCCTCATTGTGGCTGGAGATCATGTGAAAACATATATAATGTATACATTGCATGAACATAATTCCACATTCTCCCAAACTCATACATTTGTAGGAGCCTTTACTTTATTCACTGGCAGCTGCGAAGAATATTAGTTTGATGTGTTTTCCTGCCTGGTGTCCTTTGGAATCTTTGACAGGTTAGCAATCAGCTTGTGGTAAACATTGTAAATCTAAATATATATTTTTATCTTTTTTGTCATCATTCTTGTTAAATATATGGAAATAACTATAAAATATGTTTGTAACATTTAAAACATATTCCATTAACATTACTTGAGATAATATCTTGGTATTGAAACTAGAAAAGGTATTTCCTGGAGAAGTGAGTGGAGTCATTGAAAGCAACAAGAAGTGTCAGGTTAACATGATCTTCGGCTGCCTGCCTTTAATAAATTGTGTCAGTCCTATTAAGCACTGGTGAAAGTTGTGCTTCTCTTCATGTGAACTCCATTTCAACATCATCGTCAGGGTTGAGGTGATGTGTGGGGGGTTTCGTGAAACTAGTGTGCCCAAAACTCAGCAACACCTCCCCATTCTCACCATACGAACAGATGAAATGGACAGCCGGCAAATGTTTTTGAGCTAATTTCCACCACCCCCTCCTGACAGTGTCGAGCGTTCATCAGCGGACATATTGATTTAGCAATATGTCTGAGATTGGCTGGGAGTGAGGTAACTGTATATCAAGCTACAAATCAACAGCTCCCAGAGCACCATGGAACAGGTAGTGCTGAGCACAATATTGGCTGGAAATGCAAGGCAGAACTTTGTTACACAGTGCGACACAGTGGAAGTCCATTTAAAGGAACAGTGTGTAAGACCACTTCATCATTTCACCTGATCTGGTCAGGGTATTTTCCATTAAGTGTAACATAATACATGAGAATAATAAACCTGTAATAAATCCAACCATATTGTAACAGTGCAAGGCCAATGATTGGACAAATAATATGTGTGTGCCAGTATTAATTTCATTGACGAAAACTATGACGAAAATATTTCGTCAACAACCCTTTTTCCATGACTACATTTAAGATGTATTTTCGTTGGCGAGATGAGATGAAAACGCTAAAGGTATAATTTAAGTTTAACATCTCTGCCTGCATATTATTTAGCATAGTATTACACTCAAATTAATAAACTATGCCTGCGTATGATTTACCGTAATTGCATACATAAGTGTGCAGGCTGCAGCACAATGTTAAAGCCGGCTGTTGAGACTGTATGATTTACCGTAACTGCACACATAAGTGGGCATCACAACGTGCAGTAAAATTTGGCAGGTGAGACGGTCTTGTCACGATTGCTTTCACATGACTGCAGTGAAAGGTCGATAGACATAACCGTAATTTTGCGCTACAGTAGGACAATCCGAAAGGTACGACAGTTTTACCGGATCAATGCCATCGCTGGTAGTTGCCTACCAGGTTAAATTTTATGAATTTGAAGGGACAAAATAACTTAATACCAGGCCGAATAAAGGGTTATAGCTTTACTGTCGAATATGGTACCACCTCCATGCAACAGGTTGTACCGGTATTAGACTTTTGCATTTGTTTAAAGAGAGAAAAGTTCTAAAAGTTGACTAAAATGTAATGACTTTTCGTTGACTAAAACGTTTTCTATTTTTGTTGACTAAAATACACTGAAACTATTTAGTTTTATTTGTATAAAGACTAAAACTACGACTAAATCTAAAATTGCCGCCAACATTAATACTGGTGTACACACACACACACTTACACTCACACGCACGCACCTGGACCTGTTTGTACTCAAATCTCCCCCTTGTGGCAAAAAAACTGCACTGCCACTACTGTATAAACTACTTGTTAGCAGTACCATTGATCAACATCTTGTAGGGCTTAATAGAGATGTGTTTTACACTTCTAAATGGTTGTAATGGCCACAGTGGGGTCACACTAAAGGTCATGCGCGACATGACAAACCATACAAACATAACCATAGTTAAAAACCTGGCCACACACACACGCTTAAACAATGAAAGACTCACTGGGGGACCTTTGACTTCTCCAGATTGTCAGCCTTTGCTGACAGCGATCTAAACATCACAAGCCTCCCCCTTTCCCCCCGGTGACAGGGATCCCCACGATGGCCTTCAGATCACCGCGGTGTCTCGGCGGCAGCATCTTACCTTTCATTTCCCCCTACTCTGTTCTTACTCCAAAGCCCAGCCTCTGCTTTCAAGGTTCTGAACACATCAACCCACAAACACGCACACACACACACGCTGTGTACATACCCGTGATAATGGTACAACTTGTACACGCATTATGAATTAATGATACAAAAAGCAAGTCACCTTTTTGTATTCTAGCTGAGGAGTTTCATGCCCACCATACAAAATAGCATGCTATTGATTTTCCTGTTGTTCTATGCATGGTTGGATTTTGGTCATATCTGCTGAGGGCCATGGCAATGGCCTTCTGATGTATGTGGGAAATGAACCAAAATAGGAAGCAAGCAGGCACACCATTTTGATTCCCTCAAGCCTTTCCCTACAAGTACAGTATTATGACCTTGAATGTACCACTGTAGGCAGGTTCACCTTGACAAAACGACTTCACGAATAGAGCAGAAACTTCCGAAAGATTGAAAAGGAGTAAACATTGCATTAACTATAATGAAGAAAATGAATGCCTGTAAAATACACAACTGTCAATTGGTCCCCTCATTATAATGTACATTATATTCCCTGGACGTTCAATCGGCATATTGTGAACAGAGAAACAAATAATGCTAAAGCAGAACAGAAAATAAATGCTTTCACCAGACTGACCGACTCCACCTTTAAAACAAAAACATGGCCTAGTCTTTAATAAGACAGATATCATACTGTATACTGTACCATTTGCTTTCATATCCATTATGTCAGTAGTCAAGATAATCTGATTTCTTATTTAACTTTTTGCCATGTCACAGCACTGTGACTGATTCAATCAGTAGAAACAGTAGCCTATGTCTTCTAGTGTTTTCAGCTCTATGTTGACAGAATGCTGTGCCATCAGTAACAATCGCTTATGAGCACATTCATTTTTCTGCGCTGTCTTGGAATCAGGAACAGCCTTTTATAGCAACAAGGATATAACAAGTGCAGTGCGTATATTTACAAGTGTATATCCTATTTACCTGACACTCATTTAGCTCCAGTTATTGTGGGCTATTAGACTGCACCTTTATACATTTACATTTACAGCATTTGGCAGATGCTTTTATCCAAAGCGACTAACATTTAGTACTTTACATTTGCCAAGTACAAGTTGTACAAGTTGGACAGGTCATACACCAGCAATTGTAAGCAACCAATATTATGTCAGAATAGTTACAGCATATTGTCATGTCTACTACCACGTCAATATAGAATTAAATGTTTACTAGTTACTGACATTTACGCTACATGCCAACGCAGGTGACAAATTATTCTCCCCCCGACAGCCGAGATGAAAATTCTGAAATGTTCCAATTCGCTTTTAGTTTATGCTAACGACCATTCCCTTCAAGTGCGTGTGCATTCTTCTTCTGTTGATTTCAGGCAGACAGACTTACAGTTCAAATCAAATCAAAAGTGGCGTTTGACAAGGCAAGATCCAAAGTGCAATGCAAAAATGCACACACAATATAAAAGCAAAAACCAAATCCAGGACATTTTTGGGAATTTAGAAAAAAAACCCGTCCAGACCTTTTTTTAAGAACCAAAAAAGAGGACACGTCCGGGTCAGTCTTGTATGACACAAAAGCAACCAGTTTGACCCGGAAAACCTTGCGCTGAAGTGAACCACATAACCAGTGAGCTGGCCCATCATACAGTACAGCCTAACTAAATTACCTAAATTTAACTTAATTAGACCCGGTCCAACCAAAAATAAACAATGCGATAGAACAAGAAATCCTGCATCTCAAGTAAAAAGATCATGAGTTGATCCAGGCAATTCTGTCCCGCTAAAGAAGTCCAAAGATGTGGCCTGGGTTAACCCGCCATTGGAGCGCATCACCAGCCAAGTAGCCAGGGGTCAACCTGGCGCTGACCCAATTCCTGCAGCAGCAAATCGAAAAGCTCAGGTCAAGTGAAGGTCATTTGTGTGAACAGAGACAGACTGAATCTCACTCTGTTCAAGTTTGCAAGACTAGTTTATGTATTTATATGGCCCTAAATCACATAGTCTGGAAGGGTGCATAGACTCACATTTCACCAGAAAACAAATGATGCCCTTGTATGTTATCCTCTTATCAGGCAAAGAAGGGACCACATACAGAGGAGTCCATGAGTTCTGAGAAGGTTAGGATGCAATGGGTGATGAAGCATAGAATATAACACAATATGATATTCTCTGCTCTACGAGTGTGGTGTGTTCAGCACAGATTACCTGCCTGCTTGGTCACCTTTCATTTGTTTGGCAGTTCAGTTTATACATAGCTCCAAATGAAATCTCCTGAATGTGCCAAATGTTTTATTTTGTTACTTACAATATATTGTAATTTAACCAATCAGTGCAGTGCTTGTTTGACACACAACAATGGATAGCCTACAGCACATACTTAAAGATATGATTGTAGCTAAATGATCAATCCCATAATCTAATCTATTTCATTCATTTTAACTAAGTATTATGTAAGATGTCTCTTAAGGGTCTTTAGGTATTGCAGTCAATCATTTGAAAAGCAATATAGTATTTAATCCGTTTCGATTCAATCGAAGACCTACTTTAACAGTTTTTGAGTGAGTGTGTTTGGGGATTCAAGAGAGCATGCATGTGTGTGTGTGTGTTTCTCCAGATCATAATGCCACTGAACTGTCCTTTGGAGTAATTAAGAGCTTACCCCACAATCCACTGGGGTGACGGAGGGGATTGGCTCCACTCAATACCTTCAGGCTAGCCTCAGTGGACTAGAGAACGAACGGGGAGCTGAAAAACGCCTAGGCCATGCGAGGCAATCAGTGCCTTCATAATCTTCACTCTTAATCACATTCATGGCGCTCTGTTATGAATGAGACTTCTGGGACGTGAGGCAGTTGAATTGAAGCTAAGAGTCAATTGAGTCGCTGAGGCGTGGCGCTACGCCAACAGGTGAGAGGAGATTGGAGAGGGAACATTTCAGCACAGTGAATGGGAGGTAGAGCTAGGGCACGCTAGGGGGCGCCGGAGGGTGCCAATTGAGTGGGTTGTTGGTTGAGAATCTACATTTTAAGGCAAAAGTGGTGACTTGAACTGTAACATTGTGGTCCTTAATAATAGAGACATTGACTTGCAGTTTCAACTGTCCTTATCAGTGAACATGTACTGTGCATTCTTATGCATTACAAAATATTAACAACGCAGTCAGAAATAGTAGTCGGAAATTAAACTCTAAATTTCTTTCTTAAGGATGCCAAGCAGTGACATTTTTGATTAAGTTCAAGGATGAACATACTTTGACTATTTTCACATTTGTCAACAGAACTCTTCTTAATGCAAGAGACTGCCCCTTAGTGTTTATTAAATGCTTCTTATGAAGATAAATTGCCTACATCTTTGTATGCCGTAGGTTTGCAATGAATGAGATGAATGCTTTCATTTATGAAATTATAAAAGAGGCACAATGGGCACACGTGTGCACACAGCTCAAATCAATCTGTAACAGGCAAGGTCATTCATAAACTGATAGATGTTGCTTTTTGTTGTCGTTGTCATTGAACCATCTGTCTCAATACAGCTTATCAAACATGATACAGACAATTCTAGACCATTCATGGCTCTGTATATTTCCAATTATTAGGTTAAAATGTTTTTACTCAATAGAAGTAGTATGTTCAATATATTACCTGTGGATTCAGTAGGCTGCATATACAGAAAAAGGATATTGTACTGTATCTGTGACTATACACTGGCTTTTAACTGGTTAAAATAGGGACGTTTTATTAACAGACCCAGTAATTGTATGTTTTATTGCTGTTCCCTGCCTGGTATTTTTGTCCTCTAACCATTTTGCTGTATAATATAAGACACTAATGGTGACACATTAAATATCTTTACCTTTTCAGCAGCTGGGTGTGACTAATAGACATTGAAGAATTACTGTTTCCCCTTTGATGTTTAATCAATACTTCAACACATGAGAGACCAGCCTTTAACCTTGGTGTCTGCTCAATTAAATGTGATGCAGCACCTGCTGAAATTAAAGTATTGATGGTCATACTGTACTGTGGTATGGCATATGAGACAACACAGTAAAACAACAGCCGAATATAAGAAGGAATAGCAGTATATTTAATAACACTTTTACATTACGTTTACATTTTAGTAGTTTCATTTGCTTTACTGTAGTTTGTCGGGGCAGTGTGCTAAAACTGCTTGTGCACTGCCCCGACAAATGCTGACCAACCAACGGCGTGTGCGACGTCAGTCGGTGTTAGTCGGCTGATTCTTTTAGAGTTTGACATGTCCAGTCAGGTCAGGCGTAGTTGTGGAACGTCTGCACAGTTTTCCAACACACACACACACACACGCACACACACACACACACACACACACACACACATGAGTGTGTTCTCCTGACAACTCGCCGTATATAATGATAGAGCACACAATTTTCATTGAAGGTGTCTAGGAGGCAATAACTGACCATTACTCACTTGACTTCGCCGTAGTTTCTGGACGTAGGAACCAGGGACGGCTCCTGCTCAGAAAATTTGGGAGGGCAATTGTTTTAGTGACCCATTCAATAGCCTAGGTACATTAAAGGTATCTAAATCATTCTAGAGAAAAGCTTGTCGATCAAAA
>JAODTR010061260.1:0-16851 GCA_025399935.1 Amblyopsis rosae
TCCAACCCAAATATTGCTTTTGGTGGGATTCTAACCCATCGGGACTCCAACCCAGGCGTTTGGTGGGACTCTAACCCTCCGGGACTCCAACACAGGCGTTTGGTGGGACGCTAACCCACCGGGACTCCAACCCAGGCGTTTGGTGGGACTCTAACCCACAAGGACTCCAACCCAGATATTCCCAGGATAAAAAGACCAGATGTCTGTCTGTCTGTCTGTCCACCTCATGTTAGGGTGTGACACAGGCCCTTTTGCTTAGCTGCCAATGACCTCCTGCACCCTGAAAGTGTGGCATAGGGCACCCTGCCTCCATCTCTTAGAACACAAGTAAAAATACACATGTGAAGACAGTTACACGTACACACACACACACACACATTAGGCTGGGCGATATGGTCAAAAACAGCTCACGGTGGTTGGATGGCGCCTTGCATGGCTGACACCATCAATGTGTATATGAATGTGAAGCAATGAGTGGCGGGAAGGTTAGAAAAGCACTTTAAATGCAGTCCATTTACTTCAAAGATGTGGTGCTACATCTTCTATATCGCTGTAATATAATTATGTCTTACCACATATCGGTGACACTGTGAGATTCCTTTGTGGTGTGGACTGGTGGCTGAGCTGTTGACAGGCCCCATCCATCCATGCTTTACGAGTCTACGTGAGATGTCATCATATTCTAAACGCATTATGAACCCATTACTAACGGGCAGAATCTGAACTAAAAGATAAACGACACAATTATGCAGCTATAGCTCAAGCTGCCTCTCTCATTTTGTTTGTGAGAATACTGGCAAGTTAACTGTCTCTCTTTGTACACCACACGGTTGACCACAGTAGGAGGAACTGAAGTTATTTTCATATAACTTATAAAAGCTCTTAAAGCTATAGTAGCAGCAATGCCATCAACTCTTCCTAGTGTGTTTTATTTTTCCTTCGGTGCTATGATCAATACAAAATACTTACAATCTGTCTAGAGAGCTTGTAACCTGTAAGCCTTACCCTATGCTTGAGGTTAGTGGAGAATGGATACAGCAAGGATACCGCTTGGAGTTTGCGTGCTAATAGTCACAAGCATGGCAAGCTCACTTACTCTCTTGACTTACATTTGAAGAAAAAATACAAAATATAGCCACATTTTAAAATTGCTACTCAAAACTCTCTTGGAGCCCACTGAAGCTCGCCCACAACTTGTGTGCCCCCCGCTCGCATTATATTGAACTGTAACATAATAGCTAAGCAACTGAAACATTTTGTTTTTGACTGAAATTGTCTCAAGTGTGTCAGCTCTCATCTGGATCACCCCCTGTAGAGCAACTGACCTGCTGCTACACCGGTACACCAACTGGAGCAGCTTGGTTTGGGATGAAGTGCTTCGGAATTAGCAGAATTGTAACTAAAGGCCACCGCCTAATTGCCGCGTCGTCTGGCGGTGCGACAAGGAATGCAGAGTTCGAAAGGTAAAGAAAAATTGACCGAGGGGCTCAGACACCTGCAGATATTCAATGCATGTTTATGGCTTGACGCCCAAGAAATAGAACCGCGTTCTAAACCTTGGCATCGACGCGGATCAGACGCTGCGCCAGTGGGCGTTGTGCTGTTAAAAAGAACTTGCAAACGGTTTCACAAGCGCTGGATGGTGTACTGGAACTGGTTTTGTTAGCGTATTTAACAGATGTAATGAAAATATATGCTTTATATTTCAAAACATTAACCAAGACTACAGTTTAACATCTCTCGTGACTAAGACATTTCATTTCCTGGCTGTTCGGGAAACAAATATACAAATCAGGGATATTTTTATATACTTTTTCCATCTGCACAAACGATTTCCCATGCACAATATTGGTGTAAGATAAGATCTTAGCTCCAAACTGATTTTTATACATATTAAAACAAATATATTCACACTGTAGGTAGAATTATTAGGGATAGGAAGATTTAGGTTGCTACTCGCTTTGATTTATCCAGCGCTGGAAAGCAACACATGTCACCAGTGCACTGGAATGCCACAGCATACCGATCGGGCTGTAACTACGTCTTGTATGAACAAACTATATCTTATTGTTGGTTAACGGTTAACCGTGAACATCCCTACGTGGCACCTTTAACACATGTTTTTAAGTAATGCAATTATAGATTACTGTATCCTTTTAACTATAGGGCACAATCTATGATTATTTTGTAAAAGAGTTAGCCGGAAAAATGGATGGAACAAACATTTCTGCCCTCTGTACACTAGGCGCCGTCCGATGTCTTTCCATTACTGTTATTGTTGGTAACACTAGGCTATATGATGGATGCTATGGTCTGATGTTAGAGAACCCGCTCTTGAAATCGGTGTAGTGGAACTCAGTCCTGGCAAAAAGTCCATAGACTATTCTCATTGCAAGACCAAGACTATGTGTTTACATCATATAATTCTAGGGTGTTTACTGGCGATTACACTCATTGCAACATCACCCCCCCCCCCCCCTCCAAAGAATGTGAGTGCTCAAGTAATCGCTAGTTTTCTCTGTCGAGTATCGGAGTGGTCAATATGGCCAAATTGCACATCCCTATGCTGTACCTGTCTCTCTCACTTCCCCTCTGGCCTGCTTTCCTTTCCTATACGCTCTTCCCTCTACACCTTCTAAACACTCCTCTGTTGTCGTGTCCATCTCTTGTCTATTGCAACACAGAAGAAACATAGAAGCAGCAGCCATAAAGCCCTGCCTGGTACTGAGGGCTGGTGAAGGAAAGTCATTGCCTTGATTAGGCTTTAATGGTCTATCGGGTCAGACCGGCTCGCCTGCTTCTATAAATAGAGCAAAAGTGCAATTTTGTTTGGGTGGGTGGAGGTGGCACTGGGATTTGGGTGCGGGGTAAAGTTGAACATGCATTACTACCACTCATTGTCTGACACCTGTGGTCCACAATAATAACAATAACTGTGACTGGATTCAGGAGGGAAAAGATGTACTCATGCCAAAAATAAATGCCATTCCATAATAGGTATCCCATAGGGCTAAGCCAGAGGTGGCTAAGGGTGGGGAAGAAAGGATTAATAAATCCAGGAACATGAAAATATGTTCATTATGGAAAAAGAAGGATTAAAATATAACATAAAAGCAGCCTGGTGTGTGTGTGTGTGTGTGTGTGTGCGTGCGTGCATGCGTCCGGTGTATGGCATATTTGATATTAGATTGTCACCATTGTCAACATAATAGTATACAGTAGATCAGTGCATGTCTGTGTGTGTCAATCTGCCAGTGTACGCATTGTTAAGGACTGTAGTCAAGAAAGACCACCTCAATGTATTTCTCAGAGGAGGTAGCAATAAATTAGCCTACATCTTATGGCATTCCCATGTATCTTAGAATAGCTTGGGGAGTAGGCTAGTGTCCATCATATCAACCAATGTACTGTAAATAACCTTAGTTATAAAGTAATTTAAGTTGAATATTTACTTTAATCCGTTCTGTGCTACAATCAAACCTAAGTGAGACTTATTTTCTAATGATTTGTTTATTTCCGGATATAATTTTTCAAGACAATAGGTCTGTATCCTCAAAGCGAGAACCTCTGGTGCCTAAACTTGCAGTCCATCGAATGGCCACTTGAGGCTGTCTGCAAAAGGAAGCCAATTCCCATAGACTTCAATGTTATAATGTCTGACTTTACAGCTAAATACAGGTTTAAAGCCTGGTTTAAATTTAAAAAAAATTTGTATATTAGCCATATATTTATACCATATAATGGATAGGGGGCTTTGCAGGCGGAGTGAGGTACTGCGAAAATTGCATCGGCCATCGACCAGCACAGCAAGATGCTCAAATCCTTACATGAGAAAAGCTATGGGTGACGTCACAGAGGGTTTGTACAGCCTAGACTCTATGGTATCCTACAAATGCGGAAAAACAACTTGCATCAGAGCTCAGAATGAAACGCCCATGGTGTACTACTGCATAAGGAGCCGACAAGTCAATGACAAGTGAAACGCCCATGGCAATAGTTTGAGAATTTAAATTGGCCAATATTTACTTTATGTACATTTAAATTCCACATAATTTAACACGCCCGTTTTCACAGTCTCTTTCTATCCACTCTGTTCCACTCTGTTCAACGTGTGCAGTAAACACTGTAACTCGGTTTTTGTTTTTCCAACTCCCTTCTTTGTGAAAGAAATACGCTAGCGATACGGAACACTTAATATTAGAGGGGAAGCTGCCAGCTCTTAATTCTCTATGCAGGAAAAACCCTGAACTTGTCGAGTCCAACTAGTATATTTAGCGAGTCCAATGGCCGAGTCAAGTCAGAGTCCAAATACCAACAAGTCCGAGATCATAGAAAAAGCGCCTGGAGACTTGTGCTGCAGATATGCCAAGTCATATGTTGCAAACACGACAAATGGGAACAAACGTGACCCAGGGGCCTTGCGGCGTACTGACAGAGGTGAACACCTCAAGGGAGTGTTTAAGACTGACAAAGAATAGGTGCGTGACAGCTGATGGAAAGAGAGAGGAGGAGAGCTGAGAGACTGAAACAAGATAATAGTGCCATTCATCCCTCTGCAATATGTGCTGTGAGCTCAGCCCACACTTGTGTGTGTGTGTGTCCATGGGAGAGACACACACACACACACACACACACACACACACACATACGATTTAGAGACATTACAGAGGATTTCTTATGGGAGTGGGAGAGAGATCGAGAGAGAGAAAGTTAATATTCTCCTCACACCCGTTGTCTTGCACACAGCCTCATTCAGCTGGCATTCCGGCAGCAGATGAGATTTGGGTCAAGAGGTCTGGCCGGTTCTAAGGGTGGGGTACGTGTGAATTTCAATCAGCCCCACCTACTGTACCCCCTCCTCTGACTGTGCATCTTTAAACAACAGACGTTAAGAGAGAGACTCCAAGAGCATACCACATGACATGAATAATGAACAATCATGCAGGGTGGCACGGGCACATGTGCGCGCGCGTGCACACACACACACACACACACTCACTCCACTAACGGGACTGCTTGGTAATGAATAAATCAGCATAGTAACGGCATGTCAGCTGGGACAAACGCTGCTCGTCACCGTGTCATGATTTTCGGGCCGCAGGGAGTTTAACTGCACCGCGGCAACGCCTCCTACTACTGGAGCTTAGGAGATGATATTCTGGGCTGCTTAGGGAGGAGGGAGAGCCGACATACAGTAGACTGTGGCTGGCAGTTCTTCTCAGAAGAGCAGCACAGACAAAAGGTAATGTACCCTCTCTGGAGCGGAGGAAGCTAAAACCATGGGGTCAGCAGTTTGGAGGTATTTCGTGCTTCCTACACCAACAAGTTCGACTGCTACTTGCGATATCTGCAAAACCAATGTATCGAGGGGTGGTGGTAGCACTGCGAAATATAGCCGGTTATTCATTTTACAACGGTATCGGAACTTGGCATCGGCCGATACCCAAAGCCCAGGTATCTGTATCGGGACTGAAAGAGTTGGATTGGTGCATCCCTGCATAGAACTAGATGTAGGAGTGCACCAAGCATGTCCAGGTTGTGGATACACTGTATAGATGCTGCCTTCTCCCCCTCAGAGAGCCTGGTCAGCCTAGCATGACCCTGGGGCAGCTGTGGGTGAGTTATCTTAGTCAGGGATAGGAACAGGAAGAGGCACATGTGACCAACCCATCCTGTCTGCCTCCTCTTTATTAACACTAATGTTTTGACATATTGTTTAGTTTAATGTTTCAAATCTATGTGATTGAGATTAATGCATTCATTTCATGATAGGACTTGGAGACAATATTGGATGGACACATTATGTAACCAAATGCATCTCCTTGTGTTGTTTCACATTGTAATATGATTTAATGGAGCCCGTGGATGCCTGGCTTCATATCAGAAAACTCTGACTGACTACAGGAAGTACTGAAACTTGTGTGTGTGTGTGTGTATTGCACACAATACTTTGTTTATGTGCCAGCAGTGTTCATGGGAGGAGCAGATAATTATGAATGGCATCATTGTCAAAGAGTCTATCTTTTAAAGAGAATTCAGTAAATGCTTATGTGTTTTGGGTTCCCGGCTTTGTCCATTGTGAACTTTGTGCTGCCACAAATAGCTCCTGAGGGCTCATGAAACAGATTTCCCTAAGGGGAGCAAAGCTCTGTATACCACACACTAAATCTGCCTCAGCCTTGTAAAGAAAAGCCCTGGAAACATGATAGGGTCAAAGGACAATGCAACAAACAAACCAGCACCTGAAAGGTACGATTTAGTAGTTGTAGCTGATACAGCGCAAATAACAGTCCAAGAAGTGTCTTGTTAGTTACAGTCTATTACATCCCAGGTTACATACATCAAAGTGAAATGGAGATAGGGCTGCATGTTGGATGGTAGTCTTCTTTATCTAATTGTTGAATAAGCCACAAACCCACCCCTCCCAGGTCAGGTGTAAACATTTAAAATAATGTAAATGCTTGAGTTAGTAAAAATACAATTAGCAGACCAAGCACAGAATGAGTAATAAGCATTTAATCCCGAAATGCTCTACGAACAGGGGGCTTATTTATTGGCCAATAGTGCCAATAAGCATCACCAAGGGCTCCACTGTGTGGAGAGTTAATGAGGCCCTTTGTGGCTATGCAGGCACAGCTATGTTCAGCTACAGTACAGCCCTGCCTATCTAGTCTGTAGCGCTGGGCTACATTACTGTAAAAGGCCAGAGATAAAAGGTAGGCCGACATTCAAAGCAGACAGCTACCGGTATCGGTTTACAAAGTAAACAGAAAAGAGAAAGGGAAGATGACAGAAACACAGATGGAGGCAGATGACTCCAGACCGACTCCCCGTATGGGCCAATGTGCCGTTTGTTTCTGAAGCCAATCTCCAGCTTCAAGGTTGTTACAGAATATGGTCGAATTTGGCCTTACATTCAAACTGGTTATACTGGGTAACCTGACATGCCCGATTAATTGTTGGCACAACTCCGGCTTTCCAGACCGATTCTCACGGCGTAATTCAACGGAAGCTCGCGAGATCAGAATGGTCAGGACGGTCCCCCCAGGCTACACACTAGGGGGTAGTAGAGAGTTTAGGGTCTAAAGCAGTACAATAGTCCTCACTTCCTTACATGCTGCACAATGGCCTGCCTCTAAACTCAACACAGTGCCACATACACAATAAGGGTGAGGGAGTCATTTTCCAAGATGTCAGTTGAAGTGTGTCATGGTTCATCTGGGCTAGAGAGATAACAGACGCAGTGTTGTTGCACTAAGGACTGATCACATCCCACTGTTTTCCCCTCACAGATGTTTCTTTCTGAGTCTTACTGGAATCAAATCTCATGGAAATTTGAAATGTGAATGACTGGCAACTGCTGTAGGATTTGCTCCGTTACCAGGCGGTATCTTGGCACAAATCCCAAACTCTGATGTTGTGTAAATCATGCACAGATGTCCACAGAAGATTTGTAAAGAAAATTGACGAAAGGCATACTGTACATCTCATGCGATTGAGATGTCCCTGCTGCTACTGCTAGCCTGGCAATACCACCCCAATATCACCCTCTATGGCATGCTTGGCTCTGAATATCAGTCTGGAAACTCTCAACTGAAAACTGTTTGTCAGCTGGTTAGTGAACCAGAGGCCAATCAGCGGCCATAGGGGTATTTTACTTAGTAAGTAATTATGTGTTTATGTTTGAGAGTTGTCCAATCGTCTGCTCGTACCCGTGTTAGAAAATCAGTCAATTGTTTGTTCTGATTAGCTGAAGGTGGCCCAATCATCTAATAATGATATGATTGACATCTACTGTACCGGCACCTCGCTCGGCACGGAACAATGTCCAGACGGAGGAGGGTGGCACGGTGATGTGGGGTGGGAGACTGTCTCAGTGGCGGGTGATTCTTTACATGGCTCAGCTGAAAAGTACAGCCAGCCAGCATGATGTTAATGGACATGGAAAGAATATTAAAAATGATTATGGCAGAGGGGGCATGGGGGTAAGGTGCTGGGGGATAAAAACCTATTTTATAATACAGACGATTATCCCTCTTTACTGCGTCTACTGGCGATTATGGTAAAATGGCACCCATTTACACAGTGGGGATGGGGGAAAACAAGTAAAGCCCAAAAATATGTGCCGTTTCTACTACTAGGAGTCACATGACTAATGAAAATTATGATGGGAGTATATTAGTGTAGACGAGATGCCCCAAGCTTTGAGGTCACCGCAGGATGTGTGGATGACAAAGATCGACGGCAGAGATTGTGGCCTCGCGGAGAAGAACGACACCGTCGGAACCGTAATTTGGCTCTGCTGGATGTCTATATTCAGATATGTGAGATATTTCATGGCATACATAAATTACTGTACCATGCTGCAAAAAAAAGGTGCTCAGCAGTGTGAAAAGCTCCACTACTCTAAAATTAAACTGCTGTGAGATTCAAGGGAAATTGTTAACATGTACACTTGAAAAAGTACATGTTCACACACTTGAAAAAGTGTATATGGCTATATGTTATGGAATGGAGAGTTGTGCGCTTCAGAAAAAAAAAGAAAAAAAAAAGGAATTTCATTAAAGCTGAAGCACGCATTAGTTTGATATGCTATTATTTAAACTGTGGTTTATAGCTAACAAAAGGAAACCAAAAAGGTTAAGTAGGTGGCAGTATTCGGGCCAAATATCAAACCATTTCACCACAGAGCATTTCTCAGTGGCTCAGTGTGTGCATCCGTTTTCTTTCTGTTCTCCTTTTGCTCTCTGCTTCTGTCTGCCTTCCCTTTATGTGTTTTCTCCCCATTATCCAATCACTGAGGAGCATTTTTATTCAATTGACTTACAATATTAAACACCTTGACTGCAAAGGGCTTCAGGTTACTACCACGATACCAAAACGCAACAAGTGATCAGTACCTAAAATATACTGCATAAAAGCTATGAGTCACTGGGATTCTGCTTGCTAGATGTGCCTTGCTGTTCCACCACCACCACCCAGGCAATTTATTCTGCTACATTAATGGCTGCAGCTTGACACACAGTTAGAAGGTACAGTCAGCCAGTCTTGCTCCCTAAGCCTCCTGCAAAGTCACAATTCTCTCTCTCTCACTCACTCACTCACTAATCCTTGACTGCTCTCACATTTATAGCCCCTGGGGCTGACATAACAGACAGTCCACTGTTGAGGGTGGAAAGGAGGTGCTCCCATTAGAAGCCATGCCACCCCCACAACATAACACATGATCACAACATACACAGGCTGTCACAGAGGCACCGTGTCCTCTCAGCCCCCCCAAAAGTGACAACAATCGGGTCATAAACCTTTTAAACAACGTCACCAAGTCCAGCAGGGTGAGGAAGAGTGCTTGAAATGGTATTAAAAGACCAAGCACTTCTGCTTAACATTATTTAAATTATTAGTTTGTTTCACTTTGAAACTTTATGATGAAAGATTCAATATATAAATCTGTATCGCTTAACAGCAAAAGAGGTCTGTAATGCATTTTGTCTGTATTGGCTTTTTTGTTTTGTTTTATGAGTTCCCTTCATTTGTAACTATTGAAATGCAGGTTTGTTTTGCTGTATGTTACAGTAAAAAACAGTAGCCAAATCAAGCACCAGAAAGAAAGTTTGGATTGAGTGAGAAACTTGTCAGGGACTGGTGCAATGCAGATATATAAAAAAAAGGCTAGGCTGGCAAATCATGGCCTGAATAAAATAATTGGCTTAGGCACTTAGACCAAAGCGGCATAAGTACGACTAATTATGTAAAAAATTGTACATATAACACTAGGGTACATTTTACACACTACTACTTAGTTGACCTGAATGGCTACATAGGTTTCAACACTGACTCAGACCGTACACTTTCCTCATGGGTCAAAATTCATCCTCATGGTTAGAATATTCATCCTATATGTGATCCTCTATGGGCTGTGATCTGGCAGAGCTGTAGTAGTGGGCGGCATAGGAACAGCTGCTGCTCAGATGAATCAGACCTGGCTTTACCACTGTGGTCCCCAATATGTGGGGCGGGGCCTCCTGAGGGTTCACAGGGAAGGATTATTTTGTTTGTAAGACAATACGTGGAACTACATTTGTGAAACTTAAGCAGGATTTTGGGGGCATTTTCGAGAGACACTGCTTTACAACAGTGTTAACCCTGAAAAGGCCTCTTGAATTTACCTGAAATGTTCTCTGAATCGAGTTAGAGCACAATCATGGTTTCTCACAGGGACAAGCTACATCTCAGTAATGATAACTACAACTACATTGTCTGTGTTATACTGAATGTGTGCGTGCTGGTCCATCTGGGAGCATTCTGCAGACGCGCAACAATTGTAGATGAGGGTGAGTGTTGGGGGTGTTGTGTGTCTGTCTGGTATAGTTTGTATGTGATAATGCTACCCTTATAGCAGGTCACGACAAAGTCCAGTCTGCTAATCCTATTATCCATACTAGCAGTGACAGCTGCAGCCACAAATGTGCATATAAATCAAGTGTTTCCCGTCATGTAACTGTTCTCAATTTCTGTGCACAACACACAACATGTGTCTGGAGCCTGAGAAAGAGAGAGAGAGAAAGAAATGTATTGTAAAGATGTCTTCTGACACCATTACAGAAATGGACCTCAAAGAGGAACCTGCTCCAGCTCTCCCATCTGATCAATAAGGAGTAGCCTAATGTTGCGAGAAGCCTTTTCTCCTAACAGCAGGTATGGACAGCTCCTTCAGCCCCTACATCTATAAAGCATATAGATAATAACAGCAGGAAACCAAGTCACATTAAATATTCAGAAAGTGTGCTGCTAGGGTGCGCTACGTTATTGGGAGGAACTGAACCCACATCCTTGAGGGGGGGGGTGGGGCATATAAACAGTCAGCAAATCAATATATATAAAAGCAACACACATCAGGGGAAGAGGGAATGGTAGAGAGAGAGAGAGAGAGAAAGAGAGAGAGAGAAGGAAAGCACTAAGAGTTAGGCCATATTTACACTGATGGAGTCTCCGTGCTGAACACTAGGCAGTATGGTTAATGTCCTTGACAAGGTGGTGGGAAGGGGATAGAGACAGACAGACAGACAGACAGACAGATGGAAAGAGAAAGGGCGAGGTGGCTTCTCCGAGATTGGTGGAGTGAAGGGGGGGGGGGGGGGGTAGGAGTGCACATACTGTACATCAACAATATTTAATAGCAAGCACATCAGGTTGTGCTGTCGTTTTCTCATGCACCGTTCTGTCACACTGTACACTCTGTGCACTGTAACCACGTGTTGGTATTTGCAGGAGATGGAGTGAACCAAGCAATCATGCCAGCTCACTTACCACACACAGGTTCAGCCTATCATTAGCAGTGTGCCCCCTTGATCTCAATCAGCTCCCCTCTGCCTGTCTGTTATCAGCCGGTCCTGATGATGACTGAGATCGCTGAACATGCCGTATACTGTATGGTCACGTGTAAAGGGCTATTACTGTATCAACTGAGCTGCTACTACAAACGTGACCTCCCACTCAGTGACGAGGATCTGACCTTGGTCAAAAAGCAGCAAATTCTATATGATGTCTAAGTATGTTTGTTTTCTATAAAACATATACATATATACATATATTTTGCTAGTATAGAAACAATAATTACCCAGAAGAATGCTTGCATGCCATTGTTCTGATAAACAACAGTTTATCACTCAATATATCATTGAATATCTCTGAAAAATCTAGCCTACATTTTAGAGATACAAAATATTAACTTGTAGCCTCGTATTTGCTCTAAAATATTGCATTACTTTTTTCATAATTGTCAAATTCTGATTATTACAAATTTCATAATAGAGATTTCTATTTTCCTCCTATTTTCCTTTCATTCTGAGATTTTCACTTTATTTTCCCCCACTGTATTTGAACTCTTCACACTTATAGTTGATATTACATGTGCTCTGGACAAAACAATTCAGCTAACTTGGCACCATGTCTGACCGATGAGATACAACACAGTGACACATCTTGCCTTGTATTGCCCATATGTATAGCTTTCAAGAGGCAGTGAGGGCCTTCCCGTTCACGGAAAGACAAAGTAAATGTCAGGCAAGTGGTCAGGGCCGTTATTCATGCATAACAAAACCTTTCAAATGTGGTGGTGTGTTTAAACATGAGACACTAAACATGCTGCACTAAGGCAATGTGTACAGTAGTTTCTGTCATCAAGGCGTATTACTATAATGTGTTGTCTCATACTCTGTGGAGATCAAGGGCCTATTACATACAAGTAAACTTGCAAAAAGTATAATTTGACCTCCCCCCAGAGGGATTACTCACCAAAGAGTAATGTGCTGGTTCCTGACAGTTTCAAATGACCCATATTCTTGAATTCTTTACATTTCTCTCTCTATCACAGTATCCCAGGCTGAGCAGGGGTGACACCAGTAACTGTAACGTGGTGTAATCCTACCCTCCAATGTAAAGCCATGGTTCTGACACTGCAACACTCTGACTCACATTGGATTTCGCCTGAGGGCAGCCAACCACCATCAGGTCAGGTGACCAAAACCATGGAAGAATTAACTCAAACTAAGCATGTCGGTGGACATGAACAAGATGCAAACACTGTTAAATAGTACATTGTAGAGGGGAAACAAATGTAATCTGGATAAGAAACGTATATTGTTACCTATAAGTTAGCAAAATAAAAGTTACCACCGTTACTGTATAGGCTAACTTCTTCAGTTCATGAGGTAAACTATTGGCTTGCTTTCTGAACATTATCACGATGGGTGTTGTTAAGCCCACACAACGTTACACCCTGCACAACATTCTATTGTCGTGAATTACATAGGCTACCGGTACACAGGCAACAGACAACCGACAAGAAAAACTTGAAAACTTACTTGCAGATCGTTGTTATTTGCCATCATGTGTCGCAGAGACAACCAATTAGAAGGCGTACAACTTATTTCGAGGTTTCTCACTGTTCACCGTCATAGGATCATGGTAGAAAACAGTCTCTAATACTGTACCTTAGCCAAAAATATTAGCGCCTGTAGCCTGATGACGGGTGTTATAATTTAACAACAAAGATTTGGTGATGGTGTATCTGTACGTGCCCAATATGCACAAACACATATTTAGCAACACCATGACAAGTGCACAAAGACTAAACGAGCAGGTAGGCGGAATATAAAGTCTACAATACTCGTCGCCGACGAGTCTCCTCGTAGCAGGACGTCAACTCTTGGATCCACATCTGCTAGCCTGCATCATTCACCGAAACTTGTGCCGTAATATTAGACCAGGATACTGTATGGTTAATAATACAAAAATCCAGCGAAACATTTAGCTAACCAAAACCGGGTTGAAAAAATAGTTATATGGATATTAGGGATCCGAAATGACGACGTCCTCCCGGCTGTGGTAGCTAAATAATGCTCTGCGGAAAGCTGATACGATGCTGGACCGGAGGGGCACGAGCTTTGCGACGGCAGCGCGCCCTCTTGGTCATTCAAATAAACCTGTTGATTGTTGTATTGCATATTACGTTCAACCAACGTTGTTTTTGGGTGTGGATTTTTATTTATTTACTTTGATAGAGAATAATCAGCAAGTATTAAATCTCATTCAGCGACATTGATAGCCTATGTGATTCGGCTATTGAACAGTAGGCCTGTGGCTGTAGCTTACTGTAGACAACGCAGGGGCGTGTCTACTGATGGGCTGGGGTGGGCATCGACCACCCAGAGATAAGCCTTGCCCGCTCTAAGGAATCATCTGCCCATCTAATAAAACAAAGTTGAATTCAATCTGCAGTTTAGACAGTGTTATATCCTAGAGACCTAGACATAACAATACTTTTTGATTATACAAAAGTAAATCCTTACCATGCGCATTATATTATAGGCTGTTGTTTACTGAAATCCAACCCAAAAAGTTGTCCTTTCTAGTTCATCATTATAGGCTGCACTACACTATGATGAGCCTTTGTATACGCCACAACAATTTAATTATATGCTTATTCTTTATTGTGTATTGCTGTATTCTTTTGATACACCAATTGTTGAAATTAAACAACACCCCTATTTAGGAAAAGCAACAATTCTGTTGTTGCCCATCCAACAACTTGCAAATCTGTGGCTTACCTGTGTTTATTATTCTAATAAAAAACTTGCAGGTTTCCAGATAAGATTATGTTTTTGGAGCTAGAAATCCATTACAAAATAGTCCATTTTAATCGCAGAATGTTATATAAGTGAAATGTATTGCTCATGAATAGAATATATGCTTGCCAATAGGTTATATGAGTTTTCTCTCTTTACTTAAAACATCTTCATGTTGCCTAGATGTCTTTGTGTCAAACGCACAAAATACATTTAGAGGGCAAAGCAAAACCATTTGATGGGTGGCATATAAATGCCACATAAGTTTAAATAATGTAGACTATTTTCTAACATTTTCTATATGCATCGAACAGACAATGGGCTTATTTAAATGAAGGATAGGGCTTTGCATGAGGATGACTTCTCACCTTCATCCTTTGGGTGTTGTGACTGTGTCCAGCCCACAGCCGAGATCAGAAGCTAAACATAGACCTGCTCCAATGATCCACCTCAGAGCCCACAATACAGAGGTGAAAAACAGATGTCAGACATGCCAACGTTGTTATTGCTTTATGATTATATCAGAACTCTTCACCAAACAAGGGGAAACTTCTGCTCATCTGCTGGCTTAGTGTGAAACTTTTATGAAAATAAATGATGGACGTTGCAGTCTACAGTAATGTCATTAGCAAATGCAACATATTTTAGGTAAATTTTTAATAGTTGACAGATAAATGCATGTTTATTTTTTCTCAGATGTTTTAGAAGGCCTAGTAAACTAGATTCTCTTTCAATAACAAATGTAATATTGTGGCATTAATTCTTGCACATTTCAGTTAAATATGGTACATGTGCATGGCATTAGATGTGAATGTATGTTTGACTTAAAATATTTTAATTAGCTGTTTCTCTGAGGGTCACACCAATATGCATTAAATAAATATGGCCTTACATACAGTAAAGCAGGTGAATTAAAATGGCAATCAACCATAAGAACAAATGAAACATTAGCTTACCAAAGTAGACTATTAGCCTGATGATTAGTTCCAGATGGTATGTAGATGGTACGCATTTAGTATCTAAAGTGTGTGTATTTGTAATGTAATATCTAACAGAAACTCTGTCACTGCTCATTTCACAGTGACCAGAGAACAGGGAGCAGGCTATGGAAGGAGGAGGAAGAGATATGTGTCACTGGAGCCAGGCAGGAGGTAGCCTACTCATCAGCACGCCCTCAAGCACAGGGCATCATCTGAGATGGCCTTCACTCACCCACCCTCTGGGAGAGAGCTGTTCAGAACAGCAGTCTCAGGTTACCATGTACTTTCCACTCCAGAACCGCCCTCACGCTGCACCTGAGACATTAGGCTGAAGAACAAACCTTCTCTCGTGTGTGTAGAGGAGCGAACAACACCACATGTTGTCAGGCGTTGTCAGGTTCATGCTGCCTCCATATAGCCCTCCACAATAGTCTCAAATCTAATTAGAAACGAATTGAGCAAGCATGTCATGGCCGATTGCGTGGTGGTAGCAATAGCAAACTCTCACAGTCCTCGTTCAGAACTTTCTTTGTGAACATGATCCCTCACAGAAAAACCACATGAACCATTTGTGATCATGTGACGTCCTGGTTGTCTTTCTGTTAGGGGTGTGCACGTCTGTGTGTACAGTAGGAGTTCACATCTGTGTGTACAGTATGAGTTCACAACGAAAAAAGGCCTGAATGAGGATTTATTTTCACTCAGCTGCTTTTTATTTTAAATATTGTAAGTAGAGGCTGTTATATTGCAATTGTGTACTGTAGATTATGTTATTTCAGCTTCCCCACACTTGTTGAAGGTCTGGTCCAGCACTATTTAACACTATAATGCATATAATAGTTATATTGAAGTTATTAACACTGTACAAAAACAAAGAATTTATCCATTGTGTTTTACTTAGCTAATATTGATAGAACATTTTTATACACGATTATGACATAAGAAACATAAGCACATTTATTTTTCTAATATCAGCAATTAATCATTTCCATATAGGCCCATAAGATTGTTTACATTAATAACATAAAGCTCAATATTATTAGTTGAATATGTTAAAAAAATTACAAACACATTAAACTATAGACAATGCATATTATGTTAGACATAGAGCTATCAACGATGTAGGCTACAGCTGCATGCAATTACTGAAATGTAAACACCATGATGTGTAAATTTATACCAGCATAATAATTATCTATGAAATATATAAGACAAATACATCTACTATAACAAAAGCATTAAAATAAATGTACTGTACACTAAAATGTCTAAGCATGCCATGTAAAATTTAAATATTTCCTAATCTGCCAGGAGATGGCAGTGTTGTACATTTAATTTGGCCAATAGTTTACGGATAGACTATAACTGCAAAAAATGCAAAATACATAAGAAATAACAAATATTTGATTCTACTATTGACAGATACTAATGAGACTGCAAGCAATGCATGCTAACGGAGTAAAACTAAGGAAGATATATTAAAGCTTTTACAGGTCCATATATCCCCCAGTGTGTTTCATATGGTGTACACTTCTATTAACGTTGGAAGCATTGCTCGTTGGAGTCCAACCCCTCCCCCCAGCCTGCCACATTGTCTCAGTCGCCATCTCAGACATCTTCTATTCTCTCTCTCTCTCTCTCTCTCTCTCTCGCTCTTTGTCATATGACATCACCAGTAACCTCAGAAACCCATTTAGTTCTAGCTGTCCCGGGAAATGATGTTACAGCTTTGGAATGTGACA
>JAODTR010061282.1:0-16850 GCA_025399935.1 Amblyopsis rosae
GGACAAAATAACTTGTCAAATTGTCCTACCAGGCTGAATAAAGGGTTATAGCTTGACTGTCGACTATGCTACCATACTATTTGCATGCAACAGGTCATACTGGTATTAGACTTTGCATTTGTTTAAAAAAAATTACTAAAATGTGACTAAAACTATTAAGCATTTTCGTCTAAAGACTAAATCTAAAATTACTGCCAAACTAACACTGATGCACATCTAAGGATATTGTATATAAAGGTAAAGGCGCGTTTATTGTCACATACGCATACACATACACATACATGTTGCGAAATTCATCCTTTGCATTTAACCCATCCCTCAAGGGAGCAGTGGGCAGCTGCTGTGCAGGCCTAGGGACCAACTCCAGATTGGAGCCAGTGACACTATATCAAGAGATTCATGCACTTCCTTCTATACTTTCTTCACTAATCTTGTTACATTGATTACATGGAAGGCAATTGCAACTGCAAACTGCTCATTAAGTCCAGAAGCAAACATTGCTCTTGATTTACCTGCATTTTCTTTTGTATAACTATCATCTGATTTTGTATCAAAGTTAAAGAAATAATAAACTACTGTAGCCTATTGGTATGTACAATTCAAAACAATGGTTCAAATCCTAAAGGCCAGCATGTGGCCAGTAGGATAAATGCTAAACCCAAAATACTTGAAACATGAAACTTCAATATTGTGCTGATATACTGTAAAATACAGATTATAATTCAGCACAAAAAGAATGATGTGCACTTGGCACAATATCAAATGACTGATATATAGTGTAACAATGAGACAGTAGATCAAATAGAAATACATTTTTATTGTGCATATTTTGGTTTAAGGGTAGCTTATATTACAATGAACTCATTAAAAGCTTTGTGTGTGTGTGTGTGCGCGCGTGTGTGTGTTTGACAATTCCCAGGTTTCATGGGATCTGAAGCGAGGTTGCTCAGGTAGATCACACACACACATCAAATTTTTATCTGTCAAGAAACCCCCTCCAATGATGTGAAATATTGACTGCCAGGCTTCAGGTGAACTGGTGCTCAAGTCAATGCTATAGGTACTGTAGCTGGCTCTGCAGAATCCAAAAAAGGATCCATCATTCAAAAATTCCAACTAATATGATGAGTATAAGGATGAAAAATGCTACCCAACAAATGGCAAGGTAGAGAATGTTCTGTGAAAACAATAACAAATCATATGATTAGTTAGCGCCATTCAGGAACACCTCGTCTGAAAATATTGTGTACAGTATATGAACACACAATGGTAGTGTTTCTTACATGATAATGGCCCCTTTAACGTCACATGCTATACATCCTGTCATATACAGTAACATAACATTGGATACTAATCAAGCATATCTAGTATAATGTTCTATAAGATCCACATAGCCATAAGCATATTAGACAACACTTTACACTGTATGTCCACACATACAGAATGTTGAATGATACATTGAATGTGAGTTTGTGAATACGTGAATGTAGTAAATTGTTACCTCAAGCCATTACCAGGTAAAGCTCAAGTAGGTTTGGTTAGTCCAACAGACAGGCCAACAATTAGTGCAACGACAGCAAACAGGATCAATAGAGCAAACGCAAGTATAATGTATTTCTGCCAAGTAAAGAAAAAAGATTGTTACATGAACAGGTGCATGTTTAAGTGTCATCATACCTTATGGTAAACCTATTTATAATGAGCTATATTTTAAATATATATATTATGTTACTTCATGTGGCACCTAGAGCATTTCATGGCAAAGTATACTGAGGCACTCATTAACCTTTTTCACCATTAATACACAAGTCTGTCTTATGTTTTTCTATATTTCTTTGAAATGTCATATAGGCATCCACAACATGCCACAAAGAATGCACTGACATTCTGAGAGCTCTTTTGAAATGTAACACTTGACCTTTCTCAGCATCTGAAAGGAAACAGGTCACCTGCATGTTTGCCCAATCACAAATCACAGTCCTAGCATCAACAACATGAATATATGTTGCAGTGGGACTGTTGGCTGCCAACAATTGGCATATGTTGATAAACCATGTGTGTAATGTAATAGTAATGTACTGTATTCGATACACCTGAAAAATTGCATTTTGTGTCTCAAGCCATTTGGACATTGATGGAATAGAACCCTTTACGGTTAATGTAGATATCACTGATCTGAGCCTATGGCATCAATCAACAGAGTCGTAAGACTCGTAACTACAGTATGAGGACAATATCCCACAACCTACTGAAATACAATGCATTTCCATCAGAATTTTGTTTGCACTTTCTGTGAGTAAACGTTTGTGATGGGCTGATGCTCCTACCGCAATCAAATGAAATGATAAAAAAATACACGTCGCAAGGTCACAAAAATACCAATGTGCAATGCTTTGCGCCCACGTGAAAACAGGGCCAAGGATGCTTGGTTCATAAAACGTCAGGCCGCTGGTTAGGAAAGAACACATACCCTCCGGGATCGTTTCTGATACCGCACTGCCTTTTTGGTCTCTTCTTTTGCGCGGACGACGTATTCAGCCGCATTGGAAACATTCTTCTCAATGTTGTTGACCATATCCCCCTGTGTGTCCGGATCAATAGGCCTACATTACTGTAGCCTCATACAGCACATCAACACTTTGACACAGATACATTGACAGGTTACAGATGTAAGTATAAGCTATAACACAGAAAGTTAGGCTATCAAGCAATATAGTATCGTCTACGCAAATCGTATCAAATTAACCAGCCAAACCATACTGACACATGACACCAATATGAAAGGATAAAGCACGTAATAATGACACACTATGCAAGGTTTATGTATTTAGGAATAAAGTTATGTAGTTGCCTGAGTCTCCACTAGCATTGCCATGTCCATGAACATAGTATGGAGCGCTTTGATGCTGGACTCCAAGCGAATGATGTCCTGATGTCGTGACTCTATCTCACTCCAAGCCTGACGTGTGATCTGTGAATCAGAAGTTATCTGACAAGCATAGACAAAGAGAAATTGTGAGAAGACAAAATCCTGCAGTTTCAATTATATACTGTATAAAATGTAAGTAATCCATGTATTTTAAATATAGGTATTTACTAATGTTCTGTGTTAAGTTTTACAATTGTTAATTTTGCATTTCAAAGAGTATACTACTAATTTCACTGCACTCCACCAGATGGTGCTAATATTTTATGCAATACTGTACATCACTCAAGAGGACTGCATAGAAAAACGTACATCAGATGTGAAGATTGATGGATTTCCACTTTCTAACATGTCCTCCAGCTCTTCATCAGTGGTTACTCTTCCAGCTGGAATACAAAAGAGTTTTAACAATACAGGTTTTCACTTGAGTGCAAATCAATATTGAAATGATAATGATCACTAAAGTGAATTACTTTTTTTTTTTTTTTTTTTAAATCCTGCAGATGGTTCTTGAGGGCAACAGATATTACACAATTATATGATAGCTAGCTATAGCTATTACATGATATAACTACTGATTCATTCATGTGGAAAATATTGCACTTTAGAATAAACATGCAAAGTCTATACTACACTTTATAAAGTATTAACTGCTAAACACATTTCCGATAACTGAGTAAGTATGTATACTGTATGTTTATCGACAATTAATTATGCACACCTGTGATTTGTATCTGAGATTAAACTAATTTTAGACAAATTAAGAAAAACTGACACCTCACAGATGCTAAACCTATACAACAAAATCCTCCTCTCCCAAGTTGTCGCTCTAGCTGCTCAAAACACTCCCTGGAGACCCCAGGGCTGTGCTGTCACAGACATGCTACAATAGCCTAGAGGGGCTACTCTTCAGAGACACACAACCTACACAGCAAAACATACTTGTGTTATAGTAGCCTACACCTCATCAATAACAGCCAAGAAGAAAGCCTAAAAACAATTAACTGGTGTTAAGTAATGATATAACCAAGAGACCACAAAAGTACAACCGTAAAACAACATGTCATGTGACCGTGTTAGAGCCAGATAAAGTCACATTATGTAGTGATACACAAGCCTTTGGGCACTATGTCCGTTTCCTTGACAACACAAACACAGCTAGGAGTCTCCAGTGTCAAGCTCTTCAGTCTGCAGTGTGGGCTTATAGTGATTCTGGGTAATGCTGGTCATAGGGAATGTGTGGGCAGGTTGTATATTTGCAATCCACCATTGTTACCTACAGTATATCTGCATGTTTTGTAAAAATATTTTAAAATCACTGACAATTCTGGATTGTGGGAATTTGTTAGACATATATTGTACATAATGGATTTGTCTATTCGAAGACATTCACCAAGTTACATTCAAATATAATTCCTTGTTGTGCAAAACCAAATAAATCTGATTCAACCCATAATCAGGTGAAAGCAGTATGCTATAAGCAATTTACAAGTTAGTTATAAGATATTTCAACATTCATGGGCAAACCTACAAAAGTGACTGCTCTGTTAGAGACTATTTATGAAAAGCTTTAGAGTCCGTAGGATGCGGAAGCCCTTAGGCGAGGCTTGTTTCCTGGTTCCTGTCCTAATCAAGGCTCATGCGTATATTTAGACTTATCTCCAGAGTTAAATTATTCTTACTGACAATCAGATTATTTCTTCATTTCTATATTTTAAAAGTACAAAAACAAACATTGATGTGGTTTTAATTATGTGAGGCTGGTATTTCCTGTCTGCGTGCATATATATATATATATATTTACATTAGATTATTTGCCACTACTCACTTATCTCCAGCTGTCTCTGAATTCGTCCTTTGCTCCTTTCCCGAAAGGACACCTGAGTGTCGTTGTACTGGGTCATGACCTCCACAAAGTTCCTTGACAGAACTGCATGCTGGGAGAAAGGGTATGGAGGAGGATATAGGACTTGTCACAGTGTTCATTGTTAACCCCCATTACAAAAAGAACCCTATCATTTGTCCTTTGTATTCAGACCTGAGTTTTCTGGATCCGGAAGTCAACTGAAGATCTGTTTGCGATGTCATCCTTGGGCAAACTCTGCTCCATCGCTTCAGAGGTTACAGCATTCATAACATCATCATCATCATTTAAACATTATGTGGGAACGTTCATGCAGGGAGTTTGAATTACATTGCAATTCAACTTACATTTCAATTTAACTCGCACAATATTGGCATTCCCCTTGATTTCATTGCTCAACGTGTTGAGTTCATCCTTTGTACCTCAAGGAGACCAGAGACAAAACAAATGTTCAGCCATGCTGATCAGAACGATGTGTAAGCAATCACATCAAATTGATGGACAGCCTGGTCATGTTACTGAGGAGGACACATTGCTTGCCCATAAAAGTGACCACATGAAGGGTTAAACACATGGCTCATACTTCCAGAGTAAAACACAATCTGCTTCTCAAAGTATATGTGGTTAGACTTGGCCAGGTCCTCATTGGGTCCTCAGGCCTCATCTGCTTTCACACAGGATTAGTCTTGACACAACACACGGCCGTGATTGATTCTCACAGCTGCATCAGCAAAGCTTGACATGCCATGCCTCTCAAGTGCACACACTGTGTACACAAACAGTACACAATCTGCACACAGTTCACACCTGTCCCAAGTAGATGTCTGTAAATCCATACGACATTCCGTCTAAATGAACCATTCAGGCAATATGTTTATTTAATTAACGTCAGAGCCCACCCATGAATTGGGGATCTGGGCAATAGTACTGTTTCTTAGTCTTACGTTTTCAACTAGCCAGTGCAAACGCATTACCTCAGACTCAATAATAAAAAGTAGGATTTTAATAGACGTAACACCACCACTCAAGGCAGTGTAAGTGACACATCTGTCTCCATTTGTAAGATCTCATACAAACTTACTGTCATCTGGGTTGGGTGCAGACAGGATCATGCTGTGCATCTGTTTGACCTCTTCCACTTGGTTGGAGAGCTTATCAATGAGTCCCCTAACATCTTCCACCTAAATCAATTAGTTCAATCACTTAAATCTTAAATAATGCTATTACTGACTTTTTTTAACCAAACCATGCAAGACATGAGCTCACTCACCCTTCTGAAGAAACCCTCCATGAAGCCATCATTGTCGACAGCAACAGTAACATCCTCATCTGATTGTGTCCTATTCTGCATGGAGGAAAGGAAAACGTGTAATAGCCTATTTTTGGTAATATAATAAACTTATCTTGAAAATCAAACATATGTTTTAGCATACTGTACAGTTTACATAGCCTAAACGCCAATGAAAGTCAATTTAGCTAAACCTGAGTTTACTTACTGCATTTAGCTCCCGCAGCCGATCCTTCATCCCTGTTGTCAGATCAGATTATTTATTATAACAAAACGCCCACTGGGTCAATTGGGCCACCCAAATATGTCTGAATTAGCGTTCAGATTGATAGGCTATGACATGTTAGCCCACCTCGAAGGAATATTAATATGCTAAAACTAAAAATGATGTTCTTAAAAGTTATTCAAATGTGTCTAACAATACAGAAACATTTCAGTTTACCTATCTGATCCGCTTCCGTGGGCTACGCCTCTGATTAGGCAAAGGCAAGCCCCTTGTGAGAAAAAGAGGGCCCCCTTCCCCCCATTTCCTTCCTTTTCAGGCCATCTCTAAATCAAAATGTCGATTCATTATTTTACTTAGCAATTTTGCCTATAACATTCTCAAACATACCGTATAGAATTACAGAAGGGCTTGACGTAGGCTACTCGAGAAGTACTGATAAATAATTGATGTGTGTTGATGGCCATACAGCTTTTGACCACATGGTGGCGATGTTGGCCGTAATATGACAATTCGCTAAAGCAAGAGCGTTCAGATTCTGTGTGGCTGAAGTGCTGGCCAAAGGATGGCAAAGGTGTGTAGGCTATGCATGGATCATGGTGAGTAGATCATGGTGTGGCTCGGTCATCATAGTTAGACAGCAAAGGCCGGACTTACAGTGGGCTAAAGTGCGAAACAATTTGGCGCAAAATGAATGACACAAATATATGTCGTTATTGTTGAGTGTAATTAGGAGTTTTTTTATTTTATTTTGGTTAGAACTCGCAAAACCATTAGGTCATGCACGAAATCTTGATTAGATTTCAGATGCATTAGCAGGATTTCATGCCCCAATTGCACATTCCCACTTTAAATTGCATACCTGAAAAGACTGGGTGTTAATTAGCAAAATCTTTCCACAAATAATATGATTTAATTATTGTGTGTTTTTTTCTGAATAGTGTTTGGCCATAATATTGTGCATCCTGATCTCGTTCATGTGCCGCACAAGCTTACGGACTCGGCACAAATAATGTATTTTACGCACGTCCTGAAAGCCCCTCCTCAGATTATCCAAAATGACATCACGTTTTGAATTCCCACGTCCATTCGAACAACCCAAAACGCCTTCACTGAATGTTTCTCCGCTAGTTGCATTTTTAAGATACAGAGACAGAACTCATTACAGCCCACAGCTACAGGTATAAGGTTGACAACCTTTGAATGGAAATAGGTTATATGGACCTTATCAACAAAGCTCAAATTCTGCACTTTTTCTAACAGTTGTATGAGGAAATTCTACTTTTTGTTTTGGAAACATGGACTGAACGAGGTTTATTTTCAGTCTCTCAGGAATAATGAATTGTCTTTGATATATATTTATTTGATGATTTAGCAATTCTTAAACAACCAATTTATGTTGTCAAGTTTTCAAAGCGCTATGGAAGTTTTATTCCGAATTCACATTTTAACTGCATTTCTTTCTTGTCTTAAGGTAGGAGAAGAAATTATTTTATTTTAAGCACATTTTTAATGACACGTCCTAACGGAAAATTTATCAGACGTATCTATTCTTGACTTTATTCCAGGTGTATGGTGCGGCAGCAAAACAGTTGAAGCACCCAGGTAGTGTAAAATAGACTTTTATTTCTGATTGATGTATAGCCTACCATATTAGTTATATAAATAGCCGCGATAGGCACACTGTAATCCGTTTGTATAACTACATTAATATACAGTATTATTTAACCAATAAACACAATAAATGATAAATAACGAATTTCCCAATAGTAAATATGATTAATGAACTTCAGCTGAAACAATATATATTTTATAGTTTACGGGTTCTTATTAATTAGCTGCATTAACGGTTAATTATTATACAGTAGTTAATTATAATGATGTGCAATACTTAGCCACACTGTGTAAGTAATAGAGAGATTTTGGAAGAAAAATAAGAAACATCCTCCTTGATGTGTTTTCTATCCAGGCCTGCAGGTGTTGGCTACAGCCTCTCACTACTGGCCGCTGGATGCGGTGGACGGGATCCATGAACTATGGGACAGGATTGGAAACAGACCAGGTCGTGTTAATGGAAGTAATATAAGTATGTGAATATGACTTCACTTTAAGTTTTTTGTTTCGCCTGCTGCTAGTTGCATGCTGGTCACGTTGTCAACCACACACCATTTTCAGTCACTGTTCAACTGTATATTTGGTGACATTCATTTGTGTAAATTATTTTAAAGATACGCCTATTAAAGTGTAATGCATTGTATGTAAGGTGTATACAATGGTTAGATTTAGTTTTTTTCTAATTCAATAGATAGTCTACTGCGCACTTTTGTTACATTTGAGTTATATGTAGGCCAACTGAGAACTTTGAGGGATCAGGTATAGACTTGAGAATGATGTTTGGATTATTTAGTTTGGGCAAGTCTTCAATGTAAGGGGAAATGCTGTGCACCTTTGTGAGCGCTGTCACTGCACTCAGCATCACTCTGTCTTATACCTGCTGACCATGTCCCTCTCATTGTCTGGTGTCTGTCTTGCACTGCTGTCTAGTTTCTTCTGTGTTGTGTCAATCATTATGTTTCTCATTTGTCTGTTTGTCCAGCTCTGAGAATCCACAAGCACACTGTGCTCCCTTCTTCCCATAATGCTTCCTATGTGTATACCAATGACTCTGCCTTCACTAACATTTCTGCAACAGTAGGTGAGGATCACTTCTTGCTCACTGAAATTCATGTAGCCACCGACCATCTTCGGTTGTCCTCCCACGCCGCTATAGCCGCTGAATGTGTCAAACTGTACTCTTTGTAAAACTGTGTGTGAGAGCAGCCCAAGCCCCATGAGATGAGAGAAGGTATAACTACTGTATATCGATCATTTGGAGAGTTTTGGGATCCTTCAAACCAGCATCTGGTAACCTCCTGACTATCTGCTTGGGGAGGTCAAGCTACACGTGTAACAGTGAACTATTTTAATGATTTTTATAACATGAAAGAAGTTTTGAAGTCCTTATGCAGTTATGGAAAAGAAACAGCATTAGTTTAAGTTTTAGTGATTTATTTAGATAATATTCTTTATGTGATGACAACACAATATATGTTATATTTGGCACTAAGAAGATCTGCTGGTGTGAAGATAAGTGTTCCCCAAGGTTAAACCTCTTGGCCTATGGTTTTCCTGCAGACATAGTTGAAGGAATGGTCAATAAGGGAATTTTTCTCAATGGAGATAATGGGGCCACATTTCTTCACTTTGGAAGTTACCAGAACTCCTGCATTAGTGACCCCACATTGTGTGGCCCTGAAGGTTAGTCTAGCATTGTCACAATGTTGACTAATTGCATTGCATCAATTCAATTAGCTTCACTAAACTTCAATTTACCTAGAGTTTATTGGGAAAATAGAAATAATAATATTTTCCATTGACTAATAATAATTATGAATAATTTATAGGGATTACATTCTCCTTTTTTTGGAAGAACCATGAGACACAGTCACGTTTTGCAATAGCATCTGGAGGAAAGGTTATTTCTAATGGCTTCTCCGTCTATGCCAATTCCTATGGTGGATATGTGGAGTTTTACACACGAGGCAACCATCAGCGATGGAAGGCTGATATCAGTATTCCAGGTACCTATTGAGTTTCATATTATATTGTGTTTCACCACTTTTCTTATTTACACTTTTGTTTTGTATTTGGGGTATTTCATAATGTCCCCCAACAAAACTGTACGTTCTGCAATCACGCAAATGATTTGGATAACTGAAACCAGATGTGATCATGTGAATCCACAGAAAGTTGAGTTAGAAAGTATAACTATTACAGATAGAATAGATAAATAAATATTTTCTTTATAATGTCACAAACGATTATCATGGATGTCTATGCAACGTGTTTTGACTTAAATGTTTAAACATAAACGTCCTGCTTAATAAGGATTTTGAAAAGACAATAGCAAACACATTGTGCTACACCAAAAATGTTTAAGATTACTGTATACATAATGATTAGAATTTTATTTGAAGACTTAATTAACTATTTCAAAAGATTGTACTGAAGACAATGTTCTCAATGACTTATGTGTTTTGCTTATTATATTTATTTAAGGTTGTCCTAATCAGGCGTCAAAACTCAATTTGAAATAGTTGTTTATGTATTCAGTTACAGATCATCATCTTTTATTCATAAATGTAAACATATTCTTAAATAGTTTTTCTTTCTTTCTTTCTTTCTTTCTTTCTTTCTTTCTTTCTTTCTTTCTTTCTTTCTTAATGTTATACTGTTTAACATATGGTGGGGCGCACTAAATGGTGGTTGGGGGGAGGGGGGGGTTGTCTACAGCACATATGGTTCGTGTTTGAGCAACCACACAGGCATAGATGTTTTCTGGCTGTTTTGCTCCTCTAGAAAAAGTGTTTTCACACAGTGGATGTATTGTGTTTCGAGAGAGACTTTATTGTTAGTTTATCTTGGGGGAAACAACTTCTTAGTAGAAACTGTGTTATAAACATTGATTATATAGCATGGAAATTGAACAGGACATATAGCCAATAGCACATGGGTTGGAGTAGCCAGTAAATGGCAGCTACGTTGATACGTATAAGCAGGCCTGCGATATTGTGTCAGTTTAAAGGTAATTAGCTAAATACGTTATTGTGCTAACTGTATAACAACCAAAATTATAATACGTGAAAACTCCTATTGAATTGATTTTAGTGTCCTTGCTTTACAGTAATTTCCCCCCCCGTTTTCTTTGGTTTAACTTATCTATATATAACATTTAAAGAAGCTTTGATTCATATTTACTCTATTTATAGGGCCTTTCTGGACTCATGTTCTGTTCACATGGACTCTAAAAGATGGCCTGAAAGTCTACATAAATGGGACCTTCAGTACTGGAGCCCCTGCTGGCACTGGTTCTGAGAACTATGGCGATCCGTACTCTGACCTTGTCATTGGAACCGGCAATGCCAAGGAATATGGTCACTATGTCACTGGGGCTTTTGATGAGTTTGTCATCTGGGAGAGGGCCCTTTCCCCCTATGACATATTGATGTACTACAATGCAGCCATAGGTAAGGCAGCTGTCCTGTTGCATTTCATAATGTGACAATATCCCTTACCTTGAATGTTGTCCAATGTGCAGATAGTAGATAACGGGCAATTTCCCCAGTGCTGCATTCCAGCCAAAGCTTTCATGCATGACATCAAGTATTCCCCCTTACCTTTAGAAGCGAGCATCCCACATACCACTTGACATATCAATATTGACTCACGTTGTTTGGCTATAGTTTGTCTACAGTGCTAAATCAGTTTGATTTTAAATACGGTAAACAGTGACAGTACAAAATATAATTCCCTTGTTGTTTTTGCTTTGTCAATGAATACTTTCATAATACATTGACAAATATATGTAAATATTTTTCTGGATTTTATTTTATTTTATTCTGTTGTCATGCATTATTATGAAAACAAAACACAAAGATCTCTTAAATTGTGGGAAGCCTGTGAAACATTTTTCCAATGTTGTAATTCAAATTTACTGGGAAAAGGGGTGCATCAGTTTTTATTGTTGTTTTTATTGTGAAACATACTAATTACTAGGCCTCATCCGCCACTGTCCATCTGCTAATGACCATTAATGTGTTAGAGGTTTGGTTATGATGTTTTAATGCATGAAGCATAAAACACTTCTCTGATGTCATACCAAAAGCAATATATTGCACAGACCATTACCAGACTCCTAGACTGTTGTGGTTACAGAAAATGTTTTTACTTTCCAGAGCACACATAAAATTAAACCAAAGAAGAACAGGAATGGTTAGACTATGAATTCATCTTATGTACACCCATATATGGAAAAGACAGCAAAGATGTAAAATGTGTCAAGCACCTTGGGGTAGCGCTGACAATAAATATGGGTCAATTATCAACATTTTATGGGAATATAGCATTATATCCTACCATAACTGGTAATGTTCCAGTTATCGTAAACTATTAATGGATGACCAAATCCAGACACACTATGGAAGTGAGCCTGATGTGAAAAAGCACACTCAACATATATTATCTTAAGTAGAGTATTAGCAACCAAATATTACTGCTTTCATAGACTGTGAAGCACAACAGAAATTCAATCACACTTTAAGCCACTATGTGGTTTGTATTTTCAAAGCAAACTATGTGCAATTCATTCCAGGCCAAGCCATGGTTTCTCCTACAACAACCAGTGTCTATGAAGACGTCACAGCTGCTCTAACACGAGTGAGTAAATTGTTTTCTGACTCATTGATACATTTAATAAAGTATTATTATAGCTTTGTTAATTTATTTCTAAGTGAAATAAGGGCATCTGCAGCCCTTTGAGACAGAATTGTGAGTAAGGGCTACAGTATATAAATAGACTTGATTACATGCAGACAGAGCTATTATTATCCTTACTGCATTTGTGAATAATGTTATTATTTTAGGTGAATCTACATGCGTAGAACCAGCTAATAGTCCACTATGCTTTACAATAGCATGATATATTGCTATGCTATGCATTGGCATGCTAAAGTAAGAAAACACAGGGTGAAAGGAGAGGCAGCTGCTCAACGCTACACAAAATGGTCTCTCGTAGGGCACGAGGCTGTGAAAAACACTTTCCGCTGAGACTTTCCCCAACTCGAGCTAGCACTTAGATGAAACATCCTCTGTATTTGCCTCAGTTGAAACTCTCTGACGTTAATTAGGATTGTTTATGGCCTGATGTGTCAACCCTCTAGAGAGCCACAGAAGTCAGTACTCCTGTCTTCAACAGTCAACATGAGGATGCTGAAACCTCCAAGAAACCCCGCTCCATGCCCATGCTGGACCTACTGGAGGCCATGCCACAAAGCCTGCCCAATAGGACCATTCCCCATGACACTGCCCAGAACCTCACAGAGGTACCGGACCACATTGCCACACTTGCACATGCACAGACAGTACACAGACACAGACACACACACAACAACATACAACATACACATGCCGTACATTCACGCATGCATACTGTAAATGTGCGATTAAATAGTTCACACATACAAGATACTAAGGCGTGTGCGTGGTGTGCTTGTTTGAGTTTGTGTGAGTATGTGTGTGTGTGAGTGTGTGTGTGCGTGTGTTTGTATGACGTAACAGTTCCCTGATGTCTATGTTCTTCCACGCAGGCTTTTCTCAAAAGTGTGGCGGAGGTCCTGTCTTCTCCAGGAGTACCAGAGGTAAATGAGTTCATATTGGGTAATGTTAATAATAATCTTACAATGACACTGTTTCACCCGTGAGGTCACTGTCAATATCCATGTCACTGTACACAACCACAATGAATCACTAGTTGCGTTACAGTGCTATTCTTTTACAGCATTGCATGAAAGAGATTTTGAGAGAGTTTGTGGTTAAAGTGTGCCGCTTGCTTTCACACGAACAAGCTGAAACAGATGTTCACTGTGTATAAGAGTGCTGGACTTGGACGGTGGATGCAGTGTACAATAATTTCCCCATAGCGACCCCGCTGCTAATATTCACGTTCACTGCGCCAGATGTCATGGTCTGTTACCTTCCCATCAGATCATCCTCGAAGTTAGTTAAGAAAAAATCAACAGCATGAGTGCAGCAAAACACAAAACGTTTTACTTACGCTTGCCAATCCCACAATACTAATGTTTAAAGTGATGAGCAATTCTTATTATTAAGTATTAGGTATTCCACAGTACTGTTTGCAATAGCAGACATATAGTGTACTGTACGTACTGTTCAAATATCTGACTGGTACACAGACTTCATGGTACTTTGATGAAGACAAGCATTAGCAAGAGGAAGGGCAGACAGGTGACTATCCTTTAGTGTATCAGCTTTGAATGGTGTCTCTGTGTTTTATTGTGAAGGAGCAGTCCACCCCCGTGATCAGTGGTCTGATCGAGACTGTGGACAGAGTCATGGAGCACATGGTGACCAGCCTGGAGCCAAGTCCAACCTCTCCCATCTCCCTACGTGGAACGTCCTTTGTTGCAGGTCAGTATGGGTCCAGAGCTTCAGAAAGGTGACTCACCAGCTGTTAGTCATAAGGAACTTACGGTTTGAAAACAATGACATGGGCTGGCGAGATGACCTCATGTGTTTTCTTATATTCTCTGTCATAACATCACAGAGGACAGATTGGGTCAGATAAGCATGTATTAAAAGCCCCCATACCCCATCCCCACCCCTCTCTTGGGTACTGGTCTTTTTGCATAATATTTTGTTTGCCAGTGCACAAGCTTACTGTGGGCTACCCCCGAGGGATGCATGACACCTTTTGATCCGCCCATGAAAATAGCTGATATCTCTCTTCCTATAGTTTCCACTGAGATTCCCCTCAGTGTCTAAACTGTTCTCTGTTTGTATTACTTTGTTTCCCGACAGACTACTCTCTGATGAAGTTCCCACAGAACTACAACCTGCCACATTACCGCTTCCCCACACAGGGCAAGAACTACATCTCAGTACCGGGGGAGGCTTTCACCATGCAGTGTGAGTGCCTATTAGATGAGGTCACTCTGTATAAGGTTTTACACACATATCCACGACGTCCACTCTAATTACTGGCATGCTGTGTGCCTAATGCTGTCCAGAATAGGCCCATATGAGCTTGGATATTCTCACTTTAGCTAGCATGTCAAATCTTCTATTAGGGGAGTGTGAGTACCTGAACGGATTCTGCCAAGATGAAATTGCCCAACTGGGAAGTGGTTGTTATTGGCCGTTAATATATTACGCCAAGATTGCAAACATTTACTGTAGCATTAAGTGTAAGATGGAGGCAGCGTGAGATCTTTTTTTGTAGCTTTATGGCGCACCATAGTAATCTAACTATGTGCTTTACTCTGGCCGTTACTGTGTAGTATAAGAAAGGGAGGAAAAGATAAAAAGGGGGGAGTGCATTTTATTCCATTAATTGTCTCATTAAAAAAGGAAAAAATGTTAACTCGGCTAGTGAACTCATTTAGCCTATTTAGCTAACTGACATTTTTGCTGAAGAGAGGGTGAAAGAAGTAATTATGGCATGTATAAAAACTAGTGTTTGTTTTACTTTGTGTTTGTGTTAGATTAATTTGGCACTACATGCCTTAAATGCTGTGTTGCCACACTAACATTTGAATAAACCATTTTATTAATCCATTAAAAGGCCATTAACAGAGATGGAATACAGACACTGGCATGTTACAGCCAGGGCAAAGTAAAATCATGGTCCTGACCTGAACACATGGTTATGAACGGCTCTAACGGGGAGCTTTTATGTACAAATTAAGTGTGTGTTTCTCCCCGATATATGCCTGACTTGTCTTTGATTCCTTCTGCTCCTAAGGAAAGCTGTATTTAGCGTAGGTTCCAAATAATCTGTGGAATGAGGCTTTGTTCAATGCAATGATTAGAGGGCTCAACAACAAATTGTTACAGCATACGGTATTTACAGTACATATGATAGACATTATCCAAATGTTATTGTGACAGATAACAGATGACAACAGACAAGCTTTTGGGATCTTCTATAAAAGAACAACACCGTGAAGGAATCCTATGATTGATTATCTTTCATCATTAAGGTGGGACAATAACTAAATGAGGGATTGTATCTTGTGGGGAGGGGTACCAATTTTCTCATGTTAGTTAAAGACAAGATTAGTCACTTGCTAACTTTGAATTCAAATCAAAACATACTCCCTCAGATGCTCCGCCCTACACATTGAAAAGCATTGCGAAGCCAAGGGCCTTGTTGCTTTATGCGTGTTGGCACCACTTTGTTTGTGTCCTGGTGTAAGGAGCCAGGGCTGAGTAGAACCTGATCATCTTTTTCAGCACGCACAGAGTAAACTAGTGAAATGTGAATTGATATTTGATGAATTCGACACAAAGTGAATTAGCTTACAATAGCTGACTATAGGCTTTCATAATATTTCCCAATTCCACCCTTCTCCTCCCTTTCACCCTTGTGTGAGCGCACAGTTCTCCTATTAGCTGTCAGCGAGGCAGTGCTAATTAACTTGTCTTGCCTGTGAGCAATGTAGCAGCAATGCATCACATTCTCAGCTCCCTGTCGCTGGCCATCACTTTTGACCATGCTCTTTTTCCCCTCCTTCGTTCCCCAGCTCAGACCACCATCGTTGGCCTCTTCTACCACAACATGCACAGCTACTACAAAGAGATCAGCCCAGTCAAAACCAGGTAACACCCACAAATGTTTACTCCTCAAAATGTGTTTACTCTGAGGAATGAAACTCACGTCACTCAGATGATAAAATGTCCTCAACATCAGCCAAAAACACTTCCTGTGTAGTTGCCTAAGGCTCTCAAAGGCCACAGAGGCGCCCCAGCTTCCGGAACTATCGAATGGCCAGTGCTCTTATCTGCCCCCTGCCTATCTCACTACATTCTGCACTGACTGACTACCCTGCTATTGGCTCCACATGTCAAATCCATCTCCACCCCCCCTACACACACACACACACACAAACACACTCACACGCAGTAAGTCCTATAACCAGCTTCCACCAGCCCA